>VZRN01002987.1:302659-369551 GCA_013397935.1 Dasyornis broadbenti
ACCAAAGGGAGGATGTGTGAATTTCTTAGCCATTTCTTTCTTTTCTGTAGACTAGAGGGCTGCATTCCTCCCATATACCCGCACCAAACATCTGTCTTTCAGGCTACCAATACATGTCTCTTCTGTGGAAAAGATTTCAGAATAGGCAGGACTGGTATAACATTTTCAAGTAAAAGGTTTTTGGTGTTCCTCTAATCCAACTCTTTTGGATGAAAATGTAGAAAAGCCCAAATCCCTCTCATCAGTCCTTAAAACGACCAGCAAAGTCATTGTGTAGCTGTCAGTCTAAGCAAGCCACGTGCAAAGTGCTCAATCAGGAATTCCATTCCAAAGGTACGGTCTAACGAGAGTGCCCTGCAAGCCTGGTGCAGTTGGTTCTCTGGTATCGACTATTTGGCAGCTCACTGTTTGCATAGTGTAGTCTGGTTTCTGCTTGGAGACAATACCTCCTGTAGTGAGACTATTTACTCTGTAAACAGAAACAAAATTCCCCAAGGGAACTTTGGAGGCAGCGACACTTTGCTTTTAATTATTTGACTAAATTAACTGGTTCCGACTGTCTCAGATTTGATCCAGTTTATACTAATTCCATTATTAATTCAGAGACAGCTCACAATGACCATGTACAAACCTGTTGTTTAAAGAGAAATAATGCCTTAAGACTAGTAATTGATAAGGTATCATGCAGAGTATTATCAGCTTGCAGTCTGGCAGTTTCATTAATCTACATGCTACACAGACTCTTATTATCTTTGCTTCTCGAAGTTTCCATCTAAAAATCCACTAGGCCTAAAAGCATGGCATACCTGAGCATTTAAAGCTGATAAAATAGTATTCCCTGTTTTCCAGGTTTCTTTTCTTTGTATGAGAAACAACTTATTAAAGCCTTACCTGGAGAGAACTCCATAAACATGATCCTGCTCTTATAGTAGGTTCCACACTTCTGAAGATAATCCAGCCTCTCTGAACACAGGCTCTACCAAACACAGCCCATGAGCTCTACAGAAAAGCATGTTATCCTTCAAAGTGGCTCAACTATACCTCAAGCTATTTTGTTACATATCTAGGAAAAAGTGGGCCAAATAGTGGGACTGTGAACTGCCTGAGTAACTCTGAAAAAGAACTCAGCCATTTAGGTCATTCTAGTCAAGGCAATGACACCTATGGGAGGTTGCTAATGTTCCTGGGAGTCTATTTCAGTTTATTTCAATTAGGGATTAAAGAGCCTACTTGCATCTTTCTGCCTCTAAGTATTTTTCAAATCTGGCCACTAAGCCATGCAGCCTAAAATCCTGAATATTTTTGTCCCAGAGCCATAATTCCTCACTAAGCCTTGGACTTGTTGATCACCGTTCCCAGGAGTTTCTTACCAAATAATGACATATAGAACATAATTTAAAAAAAAAAATCATCTCACTTAAAGAAATATGATTTTCTCATTGCTGTACCTCAAGCCTCTCTTGCAATAAATTCCCACTGATATAATTGGAAGAATCTTTCATTCTTTTATCTTGAAAAAGAGTATGAATAAAACCAGACAGGTCTTAGCTTTATTTGCAAGAGATAAATAAAGCTCTACAAAAACGAAGTTGAGAACACACCTCCATCCCCCACCTCAAATTATTATTCATACATTTAGAAAAATTACAGTGCTCTTTCTAATCTTATGAGTTATTCATGGGATACTCTGCAGGACAGTGAGGTGATTACTTGAAAAAAAAAAAAAAATGGAGAACAGGCATTTTATTTTTCCTATGTGTAAATATGTTTTGTTTATGACATCCATTTAGTCATTTGAATACTGAAGAACTAACAACACAGCATAGTCAGTCAAGCCAGAATGAATTTCTGGACTTTATTTCTGGCATAGGGTGAAAGTTCAATCTAGCTCAGAAGAGGCATTTAGCTATTTCTGATTGTTAAAGCTGAGCTTGTTCCTGTCTACTAAAAAACAAGTTTAGCTATGCCCTGTAGTGGCTGAAGAAAGTCCCTCTTCATATTTCCATTGTGACATTCCATGGGAACATGAGATCTCCACACAACCTTTTATTTTTTTTTAATTTTCCTCCAAAATAATAGCTGCAGACAGCTTTTTAAGCTATTTTGAAAATTAGGATTTTCTTGATTTGTTACTGAAGGAATTTTGATTAACACAGTATTTTCACCTTTTCCTCCACTTGTTTGAACAAAATTATTTTAAAGAGTCTCTGTTACAAACAAACTATCAGAAACATTTACTTACTTGTAAGGTTACTCTGAATTTTAATTAAGCTAATGTATACATTCCATTAAATTCTGACTTTGGGATGGACTGGACCAGTTCCAGATCATAAGCACACGTTTTTAGAAATCAGTATATAAAACTGCATATCCAGAGAAATTCTTTGGGCCTGAGATGGTATCTTACAGAATTTTTCCTCCCATCTACAGGCTTCTCCTCATTCTTGGTATCATTAACAGATTCATCATTGCAAAGAAACCCTCAGGCAAGGATCTGTTATACAGATTTGAATAAAGTCTAAGTTCTCCAGCAAGGTCCCAAACCTCTCACCTAAGATCTGTTTCAGTAAGTTACTCTCCTGAAAAGCAATTCAGTGAGCATTCCTTGTGATTTCTGCCACTGATGACTAATGATGCATCTCTTCCAGGTGTATCTCGATACAGTTACACCGAAGAGGAATGGTATGTGTAGAAAACAGCAAATCTTCGAGCCCTATTTTACCCTCTCTAGTTTGAAAGTAGGACATGCTGTGTGGTGTAAAAGAATAATTATTTTAACCAAGTCAGAAGACATTGAAGATGGCAGGGAGACATTTCAGTCATTAAAGAAATTAACAGGGCAGCTTAGAGTTATGGGATCAAAAGCCATTAAAAGACCTCCAATGTTGACCCTCGAAAATTTTAAAACTTTTCAATCTCTGAATGGACAGACCTAATTTCTTAGTCATTATTTCAGTTATATGGTAAAGACTCAGACGTTAGTAAAACATCAGTTCTCAGGTGATTCATGGCTGAGATTTTTATGGACACAGGAGGAAAAAGCATGCAAAACTGTGGACATTTTACAACATGGGTCATAGTTCTATGGAAAGGAAAAAGGATGCAAGCCATGGTACTATGGGATGTAGATGCCTCTGATGTTACTGGGACTAGCAGCATCACATGCAGCAACTGTTCCTCTATAACACACCACAATGCTCAGTTCTAGGAGCACAAGCTCAGTACAGACCAGCACACGTTGCTGCATTACACTAGTGGGGGTTTTCTTTCTCTATTTGCTCCCTGTTGCTTTCCGCTATTAGCCTTGTTGCTCTGCTCTGCTGGGTTTGCATTCCTGTAAAGTTCCTATCTCTTCTACTCTCTTAGTAAGAACAAGGCTGTGAGATTTTCATGATCCCCAGCATAGGAAACACAACTTGTACGAGTTATAAACAGAAGAAACAGTAGAGAGCTAAATAGGCACAGAATGAGTAAAATTGTGACCAAAAAAAAAAAAAAAAAACCACGAAAAAACAAAGAGAAGTTTTGGATGATCATGATTCTTTTTCACTTAGAAGCTTAGTGTATCTTTCCACATGACGGATTAATCCAATTTAGAAAACAAACAAATTCAATCCAGTGACCTTCATCAATAGATCAAGGTTCATTAAGGGGTCCTGAAATTCCGCTCTTCTTTGTCATCCGTTTGATGGACATCCACATCCTCTCTGAAAAAACAGATAGATTAATAAATATTTAACTGTTTTATATATTTTACACAATTTTAAGAACTAAAAGTGCCAAAGTACACAGATATGACTGATAACAAAGCTGGGTTACAGATATTTATATATTCAGAGGAGATGGACCAAGGATTTTATATGCCTTACCAAAGCAAAGGCCTCAGCTTTGAAAAACACATTTGAAGAATTCAAAACAGACTTAATTCATGCTTAAATGACTAAGTTGTATTACTTTTATCTACGCAGTAAAACACTGTCCTAAAGAATTTTAATTGTTGTTAGGAATTGTTGTGTTGTGACAGCTTGTGTCACCTGTTTAGCACAGAAGGGGAATTGTGAGCAAGAAAGTTAACTAACTAGTTTTTGCTAAAAATATATGCAGGTAGATGGTTATTAACTTTTATTTTTATGTTACTTTAATTATGCTTTATTGTCAAAATATTAATGTCACTAATGTCCCTAACAGGCATAATTCTGTTACTGGGTCATGACTAATTTGCAAACCCAGGGGAAAAAAAAAAATCACCTTTTAAATCAGAATCATAAATACTAAATGTGAAAACATTTAGAAGCATTTAAACAATATTTATCAGAAAGTCAAGGCTCCAAAAAATCATTAATTGAGGAAGAAATGAGCAAATCAATAAGCCAAAGTTTGAGCAGAAATTAAGGTCTATAGTACATAGAAGTCCACCAAGGCCTGGTTTTAGCCTCCTGTCATCAGGCAACAGATTGAGTCAGTCCTTAAAGTCATACAAAAAGTGAGAAGACTTTATCTGGGAATCAGAAGGGGAAGTCATGACTTGATCCTAAGTCATAGTGACATTATTTAACAGCATTTGTTTTCCCTCATAAAGCATAGACTGAAAAGTTGTTAAGAAAATATCTCTGTCAAAAATGAAACATTGATATTTTATCAATAAATTAGAATCTTGCCCAAGCATGGCCTGCTCTCCGTACTTAACATATGTATAACATTGTCATTTCTTTTCCACCCACATTCATACTTTGGTCCATCAACTTTTTTTTCTCATTGTGTTTGACAGTGATCTTAAAAGGATTACAGTTTCTTAATGTATGAAGGGATTTGACCTCATAAGACACACCAAAATAAACAAAAAAAAAACCCCAGAAACTGAACTTTGATATTATCAACATTCAAGCACAAGCATAAAGGATCACAGAGAGTTACATCCAGAAAGGAATAAAATTAAAGCAATGGTTTTCTAACCCTATCAATCAATAGATACTAGTCAGGACAGGTTGCTCAAAATTAACAAGCTTAGTTTCAGAGGCTACCAACAGAATTTCTGCAAGTATAGGTAGATATAATATTTTAGAGGCATTGAAATACTTGGTTATGATTTTGTATTCCCTTGCTCCTTTGATATCTCATTAACAATGCTGAATGACTATCAGAGAAATGTGCAAGCCGCTCCTGTATGTTGTCGTGCTTTTCTTTGAAGCAATTTTGTATAGGTTCCCTAACTTCCATAGTAAATTAAAACTACTTTTTTAATCAAGCTTTTTGTATGAGGACTGAGTTTTAAATTGTGACCCTTAAGTTACCATACCTGCAATGTCATCTATTAAAGACAAGCAACATAATGTGATTTTTTCAATCAGTCCACCTTTGACAGCACAGTTTAATTTGGACTTTATTTCCAAAGCCTGCTTTTGAACAAGCCCCAAGCAGAAAAAGTAACTGTGTTCCTCAGAAACTGAATATTTTTCAAATTATAGCTCAGCATCTAAACAAGAGAGAATTAATAAGCCAAAAATAACATTAAGAAAAGAAACTATTTTCATAAACCTTTACAGGGCCAAACTCATCCCAAATGAATCCATCCTGTATAGTGACAGAACCCCATATGAACATCATATGTGTGCAGATGCAGCTGTACACAGTTCAAGAAAAGCATAGGAGGTTATATTAGATCTAATTTAAAGCAGTTCAGAAGGTCAAACAGACAACAAAAATTCAGCTTCCATGCTAGAGGCAGGTCTTAAAGAAGATAAAGACAGTGTTAAATTCTCTATGCTCAACACAAACCTGATTTCTTCCCAGGATTTGTTGTCATCATGAAATCTGAAAATTAAGACAGATCCTGAACGGGTTTGATAGCACTTCATTGTCAAGGACACTTCATTCAAACACAGGCAAGGTCAGAATAAGTGAAACCAAACTTGTGTTGTCAAAGCTGGGGTTCAATGCATATTAATCCTAGCAGCAAAAGATATATATAAGCTGTTCATGTGAATTCAGGAAGTAAATGCTGTACACCTCATCAGAAGCCTTCTTTTGAAGCTTTCAGTTGGTGTTCTGCTTCTACTCACCAGCTGGGGCTAGGAGAAAGCATGTTCTGATGTCAAATATGTTATATGAATGTCCAGACTAGGAAAATGGAGGGAAACTAGCACTACTCTGTCCATTAAAGACAAACAAAACATGCCAATGGTTTTTGTCAGGAGATAGGAGCAGATGCTCTCTTTAGGTCTCTAACAAAGACATGAAGGCTCTTTGGCTGATTTGTGGTATGGTCTCCACTAGCAACAAATTATCAGGCTATACAAGGAGCTGAAAAGGTATTACTCAGTCCTATTTGTTATAATACTTGCAGAAAATAGATGATCATGTTTTGAACAGAAAATTACTTGCTCTGTAATGATTTTTTTTTTTTTTTTTTTTAATTATGGTGTTCACTACAATACCTGAATGCTAGAGAAAAGTAGAATTTTCCTTCACACTTCTACTGTCAGGAAAAGCGCTGAAGTTTTAAAGACTGCAAGACTTAGTCCAGTTTAGAGATTGGCAAGCAAAACATTTACAGGAGCACTACCTTGAGATGAGTAGTATCTATTTCTTCAGAACCCTTATCATTCTTACAGCTATTTTTGTGTCCAAGTTTCAGTTTCCAATGGATCCAGTAGCAGCTGTGTATGTTTAGCACTTTCTTTGAAACTCTGGCTTATAGCTAACAGGATTAAGCTTAACTTGTCACAACAGAGAGAATTCTTTTACACAGCACACAACTGCTTTAGTCTAGCAATAACCTTTTTATTCCTGTGAGCCTTTCCCTCATTGAATGTAAGCCCTTCCCTCCATGTGTGATGTAAGCAACACTAGAATTTCTGCAGCAATAAATGAAGCCTAGTCCATAGACAAAGATGATAGATGATAAATGAGAAGTTATCATTGTAAATACCAATTAAAATCTTATTCCTTTATGTGCTTTATAATTCATGAAAGGTAAAATATATTTAATTTGCAGCAGCTATCTTTCCACAGAGCCATCCATACGGCAGACTGAAAGAGGTAGAACCTAACAGAAAAAAAAGTGTCATCACATGATTAAATGATAGATGATACCACAGAACCACAGAATGGGTCAGGTTGGAAGGGACCACAGTGGGTCATCTGCGCCAACCTCTCTGACTGAGCACAGTCATCCTAGAGCACATGGCACAGGATTGTGTCCAGACAGTTCTTGAGGATCCCCAGTGAGGGAGACTCCACAACCTCTCTGGGAAATCTGCTCCAGTGCACAGGCACCTGCATAGTAAAAAGTTCTTCCCTTGTGTTCAGGTGGAACTTCCTGTGCATCAGTTTCTGCCTGTTATGTCTTGTCCTGTTGCTTGGCACTACTGAGAAGAGCCTGTCTACATCCTCTTACCCTGCCACCTTCAGATGCCAACAGACATTGATGAGATCCCCTCTTGGTGTTCTCCAGACCGAATAGGCCCAGTTCTCTCAGCCTTTCCTCTTACAAGAGATGCTCCAGTACCTTAATCATCCTTATTAGCCTCTGTTGGATCCGCTCTGGGAGCCTCATGTCTCTGTTGTACTGAGAAGCCCAGAACTGGACACAGCACTCCAGACGCAGCTTCACTTGAGCTGAGTAAAGGGGCAGGATCACCTCCCATGACCTGTGACATTGAACAAATTCAAGTTAAGGTGGTGATGTTCCATGGCATTCAAAAGCATAAACTCTGTTAAATTATGTGGCAACATGGTGACATTGAATCATCAGTAGGGGTTTTATCTTTAACAACATAAATCTCTGAGCAGACAGCCAGAGATGGCAAATATCTCTGGATTGAGACCACCTTTATAGTTCTAATTGTAAGAAAGGAAAAGAAAACAAGTTTTATCAATGACCTGCTCATACCCGTGCTGATAGCATGTAAGGGCCTTGACTCCTAGGAGTGAAACTGACTGTGTGAGATCAGCCTTCTGATATGGGCCATGGTGAAGAAAAAGCTTTCTGGGAAGGCCTCAGCAAGGGTTCTCCACTTCCTTAGGAGCTGCTTCTAGCCATGATTTTTGCCACTGGCCTCCCAGTTCAGCCATTCTTTTCACCAAACTTCTCTTTCTAAGTGCTTACACCTTCTGGCTTTTATTCCTTTTGTTTCAGAATCAAGAATAGATAGAAAGAGAAAATCAGGAAGAGGAGAAAGCCTCAGTCAGTAGCACAGGAAAGGCAGAGCCCCAGTTTGGTACTGGCCCACCATCCAGCTCAAACTCTTGCCATGATCCATCACATGGAAAGTGCAACTTTCCCCCTGTGATCCCTTGCTGATGCGCACTTGGTTTCTCTCTAAATTTTACTTACATAGTTCATGCTATGCTATATTTAGGGAATTCCACATTACTATAAAAAACAATTAAACTGGTGAAAGCTTTCTCTGAGCATGTGGAGACATGCTTACCCAAATTTGGGAAATATATAAAAATACAAAAAACATGCAAGAAATCCATCTGTGTTTTGCAATAAAAATGTATAGAAGATATAGTGTTTCAAAGCCCTTTAACTGCCATCCTCAATTGTGCTGCCATCTCTGCTATGGAGTTAGAAAGAGACAACACTTTTTGAATAACAGACACTCATCCAAACTGTTACAAATAGGAAACAGCAAATAACATCAGCAAATCATCTTTCTTTCTTTCTGAATATATTTGATTATCTTCTGTCACTATTGGACTAGAACTATTTCTAACATAAGCTCATTTCTCACATCTTTCTTTCAATGTCTACTGCTATATTACTTGATTTTTTATCTTTCCTTGCATTTAAAGTAGGTTATCTGCATAGGACACAGGTTAGAGATACATATATGTTAGTAAATAAATTAAAACCATCATCCGTATTCTTTTCTCAGCAGTCAAGTGTTTGAGGCATTAGAGTTTTTGCCCCATTATAACTTTAGAACTGTATCACAGGACAGAATATAGTTTCACCATGTTTCTTGGGATTAGTGATTTTTGTAAATGTTTCAACAAATGAAATAGAATGCTTTTCTTAGCTGTAGTTCTCATTCAAACCCCAGAAGAATTCTTGCTTCTCAGTGATTTTGATGGCAGTCATAGAAAATGAGGACAAGAGAATTCAGTATTTCACCACAATTCAGAAACTGGAGGGCATCTAATGAAATTTCCAGGTCCCAAATTTAAAACCACATTACATAATAGACTGTCCAACTCATTGACACAGTAAGCTGTCAAGGCCAAAAGGCTGAATAAGCTCAAAAAAGAACTAGACAAAAATCACAGAAGACAGGTCCACTAGAGGCTTTTAAACACAGTGGACAAATAACAGCCCCTGGCTCAGAAAGTCTGCCCTGTTAAATGCCTTAAACTGGGAGGTTTCAAAGGAGCATTGTTCTGCGCCTGCCCTGATTCTTGTTTTCCCTCTAAGCACCATCTATGACCTACCATCAAAGTAGGAAACAGCAAGCTAAACAGACCTTTGGTCTCAGTCTATATAACATGGCTTTGGAACAAGAAATCTTTTAAAATAAGTGCAATATTTTCCCTTTCAGTGTCGTATTTTAGAGGTTTTTAAAGTCTTTAGGTCATGATTGAGGATAATAGCTAAGAAGAAAAACAAGAAAAGAAAGAGTAGGTTTGACCAGTAAATACGCATTATTTAAAATTTAATATATCTTTATTGCTTGCAAAAATAATAAATTAAATGGCAAACATAAGAATGTAAAGACAGATCATGTCAATGTTAGATATGAATAAAACTGTCAATTATCATTACACCTGTAACAGATGGTGAGACTGTTAATCATATTGTAGCAATAGTGAATTTACTGCCCAGAGCAAAATGTAATGTTCTAATTAGGCTTGTGCTCCAGTAATATGAACGATCTCAATGGTTTTGGTTTTGAGGATCCCAAAACTCTTTGAATATGTTTTCTTCTCAAGTCCTTCCTCCAGGATGTTTGAATAGCTGTTGATTTGTTTTAGAATAAGAGACAGAAATGCTAATGGATGTGACCACATTTACTGAAATTTATTCTTCATGAAGCAAAGTCCACATTCACAGAAGCACAGAATCACAGTCAATGAATAAGAGAATGGGTCAGGTTGGAAAGGGCCACAGTGAGCCTTCTGATCCAAACTCCCTGCTCAAGCAGGGTCATCCTAGAGCACATGGCACAGAATTGCATCCAGACAGTTCTTGAATATCTCCAGTGAGGGAGACGCCACAACCTCTCTGGGTAATCTGTTCCAGTGCTCGGTCGCATGCACAGTAAAGAAGCTCTTCCTCATGTTCAGCTGAAACTTCCTGTGCATCTGTTTCTGCCCCTTGTCTCTTGTCCTATTGCCGGGCATCACCGAGAGGAGCCTGACTCCATCCCCTGACACTGTCCCTTTAGAAATTTATACACATTAGTGAGGTCATTTCTCTGTCACCTCTTCTAAAGGCTGAACAGGCCCAGCTCCCTCAGCCTTTCCTCTTAAGAGAGATTCTCCAGACCCTTGACCAACCTAGTAGTCCTCCATTGGACCTGCTCCAGTAGCTCCATGTCTCTCTGGTATTGAGGAGCCCAGAAGTGGACACTACTCCAAATGTGGCCTCACCAGGGCTGAGTAGAGGGGCAGGATCCTTTCCCTGAACTTGCTGGCAATGCACTTCCTAATGTTCCCCAGGATACCATTGACCTTCTTGCCCACAGGGGCACTGTTGGGTCATGGACAGTTTGTTGTCCACCAGGATCCCCAGCTCCTTCTCCACAGAGATGCTTTCTACCAGGTCAACCTCCAGCCTGTACCAGTGCCTGCGGTTGTTCCTCCCCAGGTGCAGGACCCTGCATTTGCCATTGTTAAATTTCAGAAAGTTCTTCTCTGCCCAAAAGATTCATGAGACAAAGCTTTATTCCTAGGCCTATTCAACTGAAAAGGCTGAAACTGTTTACATGAGAAGATTACCTGATTATACTTGTCAAAAACTCAGTCTCACACCCTCTGAAACCATTGCAAATAATAAAGCACAGGCCAGATGGTCAAATGGTATAGATTTGCCAAATCCATTGAAATTGGGTGGAACTTAGACAAATACAAATGTAGAAGACCTCCAAATTTGTATGTGATGAAGTTATGGAAAAAGTTCAAGTTACGCTGCCATTTTCTGTGTCTGCTTCTCATCAATACTTACACTGTCATGGACATTTGAGGCTCTAGGAATTGTGGTAGTTTTCCTTTGATTACATGTTTAAACTCTACATGAATAATGATGTTTCTATGTACTTCTGGCATACTTCTGTCTGCATAAAATAAAAGTAAAGCTAATGCTAGCAATAAATTAAATGACCATGTGTGCTTTTAAAACCATCTGTGATCCTTAGCCCCTGACCTTGAAGGTCTCTTAACCAAAGGTCACATCTTTCAATAGCAGCTCTTGAGCCTTTTGATCTGTAACAACCCCAGCTCTGCGCACAGGAGCAAGTGCATGGTCGTGCTCATACTCATCTGAACCCAGCAGAGGGGCCAGGATTGTCACTGGCACCCTGGGTGAGTCATGGCGGGGCTTGGCAGCCAGGACTTGTCCCATCTCCCCAGACAGGAGCAGGAAAGCCAGGGACACGAAGGCAGCCTCAGCCCCAAGAACCTCCATGGGCACTGGGATGTGCTGAGGCCAGCCTAGGATGCAAGTCCATGCCTTGCCCTATCTTGGCAGGGGCCGCAGCCAGGCAGGTCAGGGCTGTGAGGGGCTGGAGACTGGCCCTGCTCTGGACTCACTGGAGCAGGAGCTATTGGCCCTAGGGACCTGAAATACAGTCCTGAATCCTGGGGTGTGTGGAGGGAAAGAGCCAAGCAGGACTAGACAAGGACAGGCACGACCAACAGTGTCCTGTTAAAGAAATATTCTTGTTTAGAGGTGCTTGGGGCAAGCATCCCATCCCCTTTCTAATACAGCACACATGCTGTCTGTACACTGCCTTTCCCACAGAGCAGCCTGACCTTAAAAATTACCATCTTAGTAGCAAGACAATTGACCTCATCAGGAGCAGAGTACATTAGTGAAGCATGACTCTCTCATGTAAACCATTGGTCATTCCACTTGCTGCCTATTCTTGAGAGTAATGCTGCATATAATATTCATGAAACTTCAGTTGCAGGGATTTCTAAAAATAAAATAGTTTTCAAAAAATCATTCTCAGTCCTCCTCTGCAATTTCACCAGTTAAAGTTGCACCAGTCAGGTGACAGCTTTCAGGTCCCAACTGAGCAATTTAGAGTAAGTGTCATATAAAATGTTAGTATAATTCCAGGCAGCCATTTCATTTAATGATATTTCCTACATCACTGCAGTAGCCTTCAGGCCTCATTTTTCCATCTGTCTGGAGACTCTGAGCTTCAGAGCCTTGTTCAGGGCTTTTTATTTTTTCAGACTAACAGCCAATGGCTGTGATCTAAGGCCTCTACTTCTCTTTTCATCCCACATTGTTGTCTCTAGAAATCTCCTACTCACCAGAATACAGTTACAAATTATAGTTGCTACCCCAGTGCAGCTTGAGTGCCTCTGATCTCTGCCTCCTTGCCCCCAGTTCCCATAAAGGACAGATTTTTCCAACTTGTGTTCATCCTACCTATATAAAGCACCATCCAGCACATATGTTATCCCAAGAGTGGTCAAATGAAAGAGTGAAGAAACAGGGAAGGCATATAGCAATGCCCTAAATATTTACCAAGTTACTATCAATTTGCAGACTACAGAGTTTCTTAGCCAAAGTGGTTTTCTGTGCGTAAGAGCCCACAATGTACTTCTCTTCCACGAAATACAGGTTTCCAAATTTTGATCCTAGGTGCAGGTTTATCATGCACATAATCCCGCAGCACAGGGTACACAGTTTCATTGTACGTTTTCTAATGCATTGTCTTCTTTTCTTGTTTGGTTTGATTTTGCCACCTGATAGCTTAATTTAATTCCACTTGGTTTGTGTACTGGAAAAGGAAGCAAATAGTTTTCTGTGTTTACCCTCTGCTCTGGGTTATCATGTATAATCAGATACTGGTCTTTGACACCGAAGTAGCCAGGGTACTCTTACACTTTACTGCAGTAGCATCTGCACTGGTAATACAGTTGTAACAAAGTGGCCTGCAACTCCTGGATTAGCTGTATTGACTGAAAGCAGAGCTCTGGAATGCATTAAATTGGTTTTAGACCCTCTCTTTGAAAAGCTTGCAGTTTTCCAGAGTTGAGGCCTGTAACAGAAGACAAAGACAATTTAGTTTGCCTTGTCCTACACAGCGTTTAATCTTATCTACGCTTCCCTTTTCTCTTCCTTGGGCAGTCGGTGGGAGGACAACATCACAAGCCAGTGTCAGGATGTTAGAGGTTAGTGAGATAGATATGGATCCATAAACCCTGGATTGTAGCGAACAAAATACCTAATACGAGGCAACAGAGCGGTTGCCTTCCCCTTACCGACAGTATCCACGAGGGGATTGGTGAGTGGTGTCTGAATCACTGCTACACTGCACACTTTGGTGGCTGCTCACTCGCCCTTGAATGAGAGCTGCTCGTCTTAAACAATGAGCCTGACAATTAGGGAGGGGTGCGTCTGCAGCTAAGAGGCCAGCAGAACACAATGAAGACTAGAGTGGGGCAAGGGATACATTGAAGAGGTAAGGCTGAACAAATGGCATGCAGCAGCCCACTAGAGTAGATAAGTTGCTCACCTGCAGAGACCCAGCAGTAGACAAATTTCTGGATGGGGAGCCTATTTTCTCTTTCCTGCAGAACAGACCATATCCTCTCATCTTATTCCTCTCTTTAATAACATGATATAACCTTTGCCAGACCTTTCTCTCACAATTTTGCTGGATGATTTTTTTTTCCTTATTCTTCAATTTTTGTCTCTTTACAGAACATAACAAAATAGCATCAACATTTTTTAGGACCATTTATCTGTCAATCTGTCAACTCCTGTTTAACAGATCTGATGATTACAGGCAATCATTTCAGATGCAGTGTAGTTCTAAATCAGACCTTCCCAACAGAAATTGAAGTTCCCAGTGAGGTACCACACCTACATTCTTCCCTCAGAAGACTATGGTACCTAACCAAGATAAGACACGAGATCTGCAAGCTTCTCATAGATAGCATCCTCTTTATTTAAAATAGAATTATAGGAAATCACATTCCTACTGCTGTACATTAAACTGATTGTGGGTATTCAGAGCAAACGAGCAAGTGTCAAACAATTTACATGTGATCATCAGACCTTTGTCTGATGGGAATCTTCCAAAGAGCATTTCCATAGCTATCCAGATCACAACAGAGAGACTTTCTTTGGATTTAGGGATTTAGTGGATATAAATCCACCTCTCAAAATAAAGAAAAGTTTAAAAAGTGTCTTATTCATGTAAGACTGTTACAAACCATCATGAAACATTTTGGAGAGGCCAATTCCTAAACTAGTGGATGGGTGTAAGGTAATATGAAGGAACAAAGCATACCCTAATGTTTAAGAAATCATGCCTTAGGACAGAAAAGAGTTGCTTGAGAGTTCCTACAGAAATTACTGTTGTCAGTTCAAGCTCATGCTAATGTTACTCATGTCTCTAGGAAGCCAAAGAATCTTCTTTCCATTTGGAGGTGTAGGAGACACTGGACACTAAACTTTGAATGTTCTATTCTTCATGTTTACCGAATGAGAGAGTTTACAGTTGCCTGGATTTCTTCATATGACGTTGCCATAATTTAACCATAGCTGACATTTAAGCTCCTCACAGCCACTCACTCCCTCTAGGTGGGATAGGGGAGAGAACAGGAAAAGGAAAAGTGAAAAAGCTCATGGGTTGAGATAGAGACAGTTTAATGGGGAAAGCAGAAGCTGTGCACTTAAGCAAAGCAAAACTGAGAACTGATTTACCATTTCCCATGGTCAGGCAAGTATCCAGCCTTTCCCAGGAAAGCAGGGCTTCATCACACATAAAAGTGACTTGGGAAGAAAAACATCTTCACTCCAAGCATCCTCCCTTCCTTTCTTCCACCAGACCTATACACTGAGCATGATGCCATTCAGTGTGGAATATGCCTTGGGTCATATTGTGCTCCCTTCCACTTCTTGTGCACCCCCAGCCTCCTCACTGGTGGGTTCAGGAGCAGAAAAGTCCTTGGCTCTGTGTAAACACTTCTCAGCAATAACAAAAACATCCCTGTGTCATCAGTGCTGTTTTCTGCACAATACCAAGGCATGACCCCATAGTAGCTACTGTAAAGAAAATTAACTCTGCCCCAGCCAAAACCAGCACAGAAGCCATGACATATGAAACATAATTCCTCACTGCTGCTGTTGACTCTAGTACAGCTCGATTGTCCAGCCTTTACGAATCAACATACATAAGACATCTAAATAGATCAAACAGCATAAAATCATACTGCCTGTTAGCAAAGCTCCAGTAAGCTCACAGTTCACTTCCACGCTGGCTAAACCTAATTAAAACATATCTCAAGATATAAAATTAGCAGGGATATGTCAGAAAGTAAGGATAAGCAAACAGATTCATAAAGAAGTCAGTGATAATTGGAATTTTAAATGGTGACACTAGCTTGCAATGTCAGCATAGTAACCATTCCGATGGAGATTAAGAATTCACTGAAAATTAATGTAGAGCTTTTCACAGGCTAAGCAATGAAAGATTTGAGCAGATGGAGACCCCTTTGCCTTAGGGGCAAAATTAATATTCTCTAAATGCATGTACTTCCCAGAATGCTGCATGCCCTAAGAGATCTCCTAGTTATTATTCTGCCATTTAATTTCAGGAAAAAAAATAATGTATTCTTAAACATTTTTAGGTAGCAAAGGAGAGAAAAACAGTGAGGTAGGATGCTGTAAAAAGTGTGACTTCTAGTCATGGTGAAGATTTCCACTTCTGAAAATATTATTTTAATTTTAATACCTATTCAAAATGTCTGTGTCTCATGGCATGACAAAGAAAGCTGATCTCAGGGAATCCATTTTCTGTCCTGCACCATCATATGACTAGCATCGACGATGGTATAGTTCTTCACACTAAATATATGAATAATATCACCAGTATTATCACAATTGCATAATTTTAGCCCCTTAGTACTGAGGTTTTCTGGGATGGTACTTCAGCACTGTCCAAGAATTTACAAGGGAATTAAATCTTCATGGAAGTCTCATTTTTTTTCATTGAAAAGAGAGTTCATAAATATGTAAGATAAATAAAAGGATTAATTTGGTAGTGGGGATATTTTACCACAAGTACACATACTCATTGCAGAGGTGAAGTAACCCAGAGACTCATTCCTGCTGCAGGAGCTCTGAGTGCTGTTACAAGGGGTTCCCGGACACCCCACCCACTCTGCTCAGTAGAGAATGGAGCCATCCAGAATCACAGAAAGGGTCAGGCTGGGAGGAAGGGGCCACAGTGGGTCATCTGGTCCAACCTCCTTGCTCAAGCAGAGTCATCCTAAAGCACATGGCACAGGATTGCATCCAGACAGTTCTTGAACATCTCCATTAAGACTCCGCAATCTCTCTGGGCAAACTGTTCCAGTGCTCAGTCACCCACACAGTAAAGAAGTTCTTCCTCATATGGAGGTGGAACTTCCTTGTATGCCATGTCTTGTATTCTACAAACCCAGGACGATGAAAATAATGCATCTGTTTAACAATTATCGATAATCTTTCATATGTAAGTATTCAATTCACTATAGAATATGCAGGTAGCACGAGAATCTTACACCAAAACTGTGTTTCACTCTGATTTATTATCTATGGGTTTTTTTAAAGGTTAGGATATATATATTATTTTATACATATAATTTTTAATCATAGAACAAATTAATATCAATTTTTAACCTGCCATTTATTTAAAGTAACCCCGCATCTGGAAAATAGTACTATAGGAGGAGGAAAAATCACCTGCAATGATTATCTTTATAAAGGCATATGCTACTGAACAACAGAAATATTTGCATATTGCAGAATGTTTGCAGCCCTTAAAATTACAATATAATTTTTAAAAAATTCCTTGTATTTTTCTGCAGCTCAGAAGTAAATCTAGAATTTCAGGATGTGCCACTTTCTGGGATTAATAGAAATAACCATTAAGCTGTAGTTAATAGGGTTTCTTTTCTCGAATTGTGCCAGATATAAGGCATCTAGACATGAGTTAACTCTTGCTGGCTCCCTCTACATTAACAAGTACTGCAGGCTAACAGGATTCTTCCTATCAAGTTTGAAGTAACAGGACTTTAAACACGTTTTAATAGACAAAAGATTACGCAAAGAAACTACCTGGACGTGTTTTAAATTTTACTTTCAAAAAAATATCCTGAAGAACAGAAAACTCTAATCGATTAATATAAAGCTTTATATGCAATTCTGATTTACATCTCAATTAACAGGCCAAATCACATACTAAGGTTCCTTCTTTTTCTGTGGCAGAAGGCTTCTATCCTGTGCACCAGATAAAACACTTCATTCTGGCCCTGTGAGAGTTGGAGGGAGATCTGTTACCAAAATGGAAGGTCAGAATGTGAACTACGGGTGTATGTTCCATGAATTATTGACTGGGATTTTTTTCCAGTAATAGGATAAATGCCTTCAGAAAAAAAAAAAAAAAGAAAGAATTAACACAGAAAGAGGTTCTAAGCCTTATTTTCTCTGTGTGTACTAGACGGAGGGGAAGAAGGGCACCATTTCATTGTTTATTTTAAGAAAAGAGACTTTTATATAAAGATTGAGATCCATTGTCATCCTAGTCACTGACCATGCCCAAGTAAGAGCAGTTAGGAAATGTACTTCTTTTCCATTACAGGTTACAAATCAATGGTTCCAACACTGCATTTAATCTGTGTACGCTAACGTATGTGCTAAGATCTCAATAATGCTTGTTTTTCTTCCATATCCAATGAATGCATCTCCTGTTCCAGCTTTATTGCGTGTTATCCTTCCTCTTTGCACTGAAGGAAACAGTGACAACCAGAGTGCTCTACCAAGCACACCTCAGGCCTCACTGTAGGGAGTCAACCCACAGCATTCACCATAAACAAAGGGCAACTATTACTGACGATCACTTTTAGTGTCCAATAACATACTCTGTCTTTGTGCTCATCACTTTTCCCACAATTATGTTTCCTTTGTGCACAGCCAGTGCCTGAAAAGAGCTAAATAGGACAGCGTATGGTGTTGGGGTTGGTTTTTTGTTGTTGAGGTTGGCATGGGGATATAGAGGGGCCGGAGGGGGTGTGTGCCAACCCAGAGTACGTTCTGCTCTTCATTTAAGACAAAAGCATGGTCAAAATAAGCTTAGTCTTCTGGTCACTTGATAATGTAATCCCCATGAGCAGTTTTCCCATCTGGATTAGGAAGATCAGAGTAACCAAGGCTTACCTGTTTACTAAACCATAGGGTGCAATAGATAATGCTTGGACAGTACATAATAATTTTAAATATTAGTAATAACAGACAATTGCTGGTAAATTTCTGTGATGTGGATGCCAACAGAAAGTTTAGATCCTAAAGTTTTGGTATTTTTATGTTTCTTTTAATTTTTGCTCCATCATAAAGTAGAGCAAAGAGCTTGATTAGAATTTTTTTTTTCTGATTTTTGTATTAAAATAGTACAAAGTTGAAGACATCTTAGCCCATAACAAAGTATTCATAGCAGGGTATGAAGTGAATTAACATTTCCACACAGAAGCAGAACATATGATTTTTTGCCAAATATTTTTGTTCTGCAAGTGAAAATAATTTAGTTAAGCATTTTTAAGTACCAATGCTCATTCATAAAAGAAAATATTGACTAACTCTAAATATTGACAGATAAATCAAGTTGGGTAGATTGTTTGCTAGATGGAGTGTTGAATCCACTGACCTTCAAATCTGTCATGTTTTGCAACATATATTCAATTGTCTTAGAGCAACACATTTTTCTTTGTTCTCCGTCAAGCAAATACCTGACATAATGTGTGCTCTATTGTCAAACAAAATAATGATTATTTCCATGGAGCATGACATGCAGGTGGGAGAGGAGGAGAGAAGCAAAGGTTATTTTAATTTAGTTCTCAGTTCTCCCTTGGACAACTTGCTTAGCTCACCACAAATTTGTCACTACACAGCTCAGCTATTCCTAATATGCTGCCTTCAAAAATTTATTATTTATGGATGCAGTCATATAGTAACTCAAATGTCTGGAACAATTCCACGACAGAGATTCAAAAGGAATATTACACCTTCTCTACAATCTGTAGTAGTCTTTTCTTAAGCTGATGAAGCGGTTGAAGTTAAATGCACCATGATCCCTGTTGCTGCACATCGATGTTCAGAAGGTACTACTTTACTTAATTACCTTTCTAAACCAGAGAGCTCTGTTACTGCAGCAAGAATATAAGGGAACGAGGATAGCTACTGCAGAAGGAAAAGATAATCAGCACGATGAACAGAAAAAAGTTAATAGCTAAAACAGAACTGGTCTACTATATCCACATCCAACAGCTCTCTAAAACAAAGTACTATAGGATTACATTTTCTCAGCTGGGTGTTTGTGTGAAATTCTAGAGCCATCTAGACAGGATTAAATAGGATAAGAGTGTTCCCCACGACAATAAACATTAAATCCAGTGACTGAATGACAGACAGAGAGTGATCCTGTTTGTGTGAGAGTGTGTGTGTGTGTGTGTGTGTGTGTGTGACAGAGAGAGAGTGCACTGTGTGTTCTCCTGCATGTGGTGGCCCCTGTAGGCTTGAGTGATTCAGCTGCATTTCTGGCAGAGCCTATTATTCTGCAAGCACACAGCCAAACACATTAAATATTTATCACATTGGAGCAGAGCGATGCTGCACGTGTGGAGTGCTGGTAACAATCTCGTCCAAGCATCTTCCCTAACAAAGTACAGATGTGATTTCAAAATGGAACGGAAGTCTAGAACACACGCATGCACACACGCACACACGTGTGCACACAAAATACACTGTGGGTTATTTGTGTTATGCCTCGTATTGATTATTACCAGATGGGAGGGCAAAGCAATAGCTGACAGATTAACCATATGGATCTGTTTTAATTTACCCTGAATTATAGGTTTGCAATTCTTTCTTCTCACTTTTTGGCTCAAAAACCTACAATTTGCTAAGTGGGAAAAAATGTAAACTTACTATAAGGAGCATATTTCCATCATAAGCCTCTTAATTCCACACTCAGGGACTGAGCTATCTTTCCCTACAAGAACTGCAGTTCCAGCACCACTTCCTAAAGCCACAGTCAATACCATGAGCAGGAGATTTTTGTTACAGACCAATGAACAAAAAGTGTTTCAATACTGATGAGCCTTGCAGACAATAGATCCTAACTGAAGAAGCTTTGTTTAAGATTCTGCTTTTCACAAAGCTGTTTCAGCAAGCCTCATATAGCATTCCAACAAAAAATCCAGAGACGGCAGTTGTCAAGGCATTGTTCTGTTCTGAAAACTGGGAGACCTCTGCAGCGATTTGATCTTCAAAGCCTCGGATCTGGAGGCTTTCTAAATACTTACTCTTCCTACAAGAGTCAGATACAGCAGGAGCTACAAACTCGGAAAACAACAAATGAAAACACAGTCTCCCCACCCAACTGTGACCTCCTGAGACTCATGCATTTTGTATTAGAAGGTTGGAGTGTAAATGGATACTTAGAGAAGCTTAAAGGGAAAAAAAAGACTTAATTGATGAAAAAGGTTTTTTGATCTGTCTGCTAAAAGTGGATTTGAATGTATTTTCGGAACAGTTTAACCTTTAATTTCTATTGTTTTGATTTACAGTCACCTCCATCCCACTTCCAAGGGCAGAGGGCAAACGACCCTCTACTGCTCATAAGTTTTACTCTTATATACACCATTATAGCTTTCTAACCTTTCTGCTTTTCGAATCTATCATTTGTGTCTACTGCCAAACAAGTTGCTGCAGACTTTTCAGTTCTCTCTAAATCCATAAAAGAGCACTTAAAGCAGTGTCATTGGGCATCAGAGAAACAACATATAGGGTCAAGACAGAATGAAAAGGAGAGATGCAAACTCGAAAAACAACACTGGAGAGAAATGTGTACCATGCTTCAGTGTGCCATTCATATCTTCTGAAGGTTACAGGCAGATTCCAACCTTTCTGGCACTAAAAGGCAAGAATCCTTTCTTTCAGTTCTTGAGTCAAGAAAAAATGTGATAGCCAGAATTTGCAATTAGTCAGAGCTTTGTCCCTGAGTTTTGTGACTCCCTTTGTGCAATCTTGGACAATTGGGGGTTTTTATTTAGTTTTCTTATCCCTAAAATGGGAATAAACACTAATTCATGCACAACAACTGCTAGGGGAATTAGCAAAGCATTTTCAAACTCATAGTTAAAAGCTATGTTCCATCTACTCTAGCTCTGCCTGGACATAATTCTAAAACCACAAAAAAAACTGAGAAGATTGCACCCAATCTGGTAAACTATTCTCACTTGAAAATTTAATAGCCTGCTGGAACAAATGGCTAAAGCCTTGCTGCTTTTAACACAGTTAGGATTTCACCCCACTAAACAAATTTCCTAATGGAAGTCATGCACTTCAAACATTTGCACAGTACAGCCCTATATATTCAGTTTCAGAAAGGTATTTTGTAATTCATGCATGACTACTGCTTTACAGAAAACAAAAAAAAAATTAAATAAAACGTCAGTGTTCAGTGGAACCGTACAAAGTATTATGGTTGGCCTTAAGATCATCCTATTTGCAAAAAAACCTGGTTTTAAATTCAATGGCTGCTAGAGCAAAGAATTCATTTTCTATTATCAATTTTTATAAAAGATAACAGCTTAACACTGCAACAATATAATCAATGTCCAAAGACACACTTTAGAAAACATAAGACCATTTGTAGTATTTTCCTTTCCTCAGAAAAGAAGCACAAGAGTTCAATTTACTGTTACACTGTTGGTCACCTACCAAGTCTGTGACAAAAGCAGTTTGGGAATCTATAGCTCTCAAGTCCCAGCCCTATGCATTAGCAGATAAAGCACACAGTTTTCTTTTGTTCACTTGCTGCTCTGATGGAAGGTAAGACTGAAGCCAACTTATAAAAACTATTATTTCACTATAAATGAAAGAATGTTACAGATGCTTCCCTGAAGGTGAATAACGAAGAGCAGTATGTGAGTGTTTCTCTTGACAGTGGAAGCTCTGTATGAGATGGCTTGTGTGCCCAGGACTACTGCTTACACCTCTGTGGAGAAACAAGATGATGTCCTGGTGATACAGCCTTGGTCATTTACTCAGTGACACAACTCCTCATTATTGGAATGTGTTGGCCCTTATTTCTGAATGGTCCTCCTGGAGCCACTCTGGCAGAAGCTTAGAAAGAGGCAGAGCTGTGCTGAGGTCCTTCAGTTTCAGCCTAAGGAAAATGCATTCGTAATAATGCACCTCTGGACTTGCAGAATGGAATAATTAATAGGATGCAAGGAGGGGTTATCTATATTCAGTCAGTGTTGTAACTCAGAGGAGGAAAAAGAGATTCAGGCTGGTGTATACATTTTGCATACAGGCAAAAGGGCATACCAGGCACCAGGGTTAAAATCTTCAGACTGTAGCCATAAAGTATAAGCATGCACCAAATGCCTTTCTCTAACAAAAGACAGTTTACGTTCTTTAGAAAGCAGCTTGGAGGCCAAACTCAGTACAGGGCATGATAGGGTAGATTTCTTTCAGCTCTCTGAATGCACAAATCCAAATATTCACACTGAAAAGTCAAATTCAGAAATGATATGTTTAAAACTGCTTTCACCAAACCAGAAAAAAAGGAACCAACCCTTGACAGGCAGCTTCGCTCCTAAGTTTTCCATCTGTATTTCAACTCAAAGTTTCAGGCATACCTATTCAATATTAAGTAAACCATCAGACTATCTGAGTGGGATTTAAATAGCAGTGTGGGAGCAAGTCCCTCCAGGACAGTCTGGGACTGTGTTATTTGCTTACTTGAAATGCTACATGCAGTTTACTACACAAATCTTCAGATTACAGCTGTGTTGATAGAGCCCCTGAGCATAGCTCAAATGTACTCAGTAGTGCTGCTGTGTTTGTTGATTTAGTTTTTTCTTTATCAGGAAAAAGTAATATCAGTTCTGACATCAAGGAAACATGCCACTTACGTGTCCATGTACCAGTATTTAATGAAAACTTATGGATGCCTCCATACATAAAACTATGTAAGAAACTTTAGCTGTGTCAGTTATACTAGTTAAATAGAAAGGTGTGCATTTGATTTGTAAAAATCATTGTGATGCTGCCTAAAGTCCCAGGTTTGTGTTCTGACACATCTGCGACAGATTAAAATTAGACGACCCAGGTGTCCTTCTGCACCTTCCTGACAGATGCTGCTAGGCAGTGAAATAGACCTAAATTAAAGTTGTGGGCAATAACCCTTTCAACATTCTAGTTTTAATCCATTGCCACAAATCTGCTGGATACCATAGAAGCAGTTATATTGTCCAAAAGTGCATTTGTCTGTATAGCTCATTTCACACATTGAACCACTGTACCACTGTAAACTATGCTAGTCCTAGCACTTTTTTCTAGTATAACTCTGATTCCATTAGTAGGGTTTTTTTGGAAAGTTATCTAGTAAAGCTATCTGTAAAGCCAGGTTTTTCATTAGGAATGAAACTGCTAACAAGTTTGACATTTAAATTACCATTACTAGCCAGCTGAGTTACCTTGCTGAAATGAATGGACCATTTGGATCTCTCAGAACTACTCCTGCAAGCTCTTTGCTCTCTCCCCTGTGATTCAAGTTCCTGATGGGTTTTTTTTGCAAGCAGAACCCATAAAGACATCATGATTTTTCAAAATTCAGAGGATCGAGCCATTGATATGAAATGGTGCCTGACATAATCTGCTACGATTTTCAGAGATTCTCCAGGCACTTATCTGCAATAGGGAAAAATCCCCTAGGTTACCTGGAAAGTTCCCAAGCTCCTGCTTTGCTTAAGAAAATACAGTAAGGCCAATCTCATCGTTAATGCTCAGGTTCTCTCCTATGTGACTTTGGGCAAATATTTTTATTTTCTTTGCTTCAGTTTTCCCTTTTGGTGAAAGGGTCTAATTCTCTTCCTCTTACCAGCCTGCTCTGATGGACCTTACAGGTCACTGCAAGGGAGAGCAACACCCCTCTTTCAAGTGCTTTACAAAAACAAAAAAATAACAATTTATTTTTGATCAAGAGACTGCTACCAAAAAAACCCTGTAAATACATCAGTTGTGCTCCTTCTGGCTGCTACACTACTGGGTTCAATCTTTGTGCTTGAAAGCTACAGAAGTCCTGTTGTGACAGTCATAGGGACTCTTAGCTGAGGCTATGGCTACATAATGGAAGAGGCAATGCTACAGGTATTGACGTGGATCAGAAAAAACATACCATGGCAGCTCCTGAGGAAGCAGCAAACTGTGCATTTGAAAGCCTGTGAAAGAAGCAAGCTGCATGCTGAAAGAAAGACATTTGATCGTGCAGGAAGCATAGCCCTGACTCATCCAAGGGTGGTTTGGGACAGCCCCAAGCTATACTCAAGTCACATGATGTCTTTGCTGCTTGTCAAAAATCAGGACGGCTCTATTTGCCGTGGGTTAACTGGTTCACGTGTCCCTTGCCTACGTGTAATCTCATGTAGCTGCTCATTAGAATGCCAACTTTGTAGGAAAGAAAAAGCAAAAAAATTACAGAAAGTAAAAACCCACAGGTTTCAGGATTTGATGGGGGGAAGGTAAAAAACACAGACTTCATGGATAATCAAAACCCTGGTTTCTTCAGACTTACTTGTTAATTCAATAGACTGTGGATTACAGTTTAAAGGTAATTCCAGTTTCTAAAAAGATCTTGAAAAGTCAGTGGTTACTAAATAAATGTAGGCAGCAGTCGGGTGCTCTTGATTTTGCACAAGAAAGGAGAAGAAAAGACACAGGAGAAGGCCTGAAATTCCTCTCCTGTGGACATAACAAACCACAGAATTTCAGTCCCATCTCACCTGCTTCATGCTTCAAAGAGTAATGCCTGTGAACAAAGGCAACCCTGTCCCAAATGCTTCCCTATTTGCTTTCATCATCTGCAGTGTGCTCACTCAGGGGCTGACTAATGCTGCGTAATTGATGGATATTCACACTCTGGAGCAACATGGCCTGGTAAGTAACAGCACTCACAGCAGCTGGGAAGAAAAATATTCTTGTTAAATAAATAGAACAGAATTAGAAGGCAAGGATTTTAAATAAAGCTGGCTGCTTCTTATGCATATTTCTAACAGCTCTTTCACTTGCATGAAATGCTTCAAGATGTACAAAAATCTGCATTATTTAAGACAGCTGGTTCTCTTTGCCATCAAGTGTTTCTGAAGCTGCATTTTTATGGTTTGAAAGCTACTATGCTAACTTGGTGCCATGTATTTGAAAATTGCTTGCTAGAACAAACAAACAAACCAAAAAACACACTATTTTCATTTGCTGCCTTTTGTTTTACAGGACATTGCAAGGATTCTTGAAGGATAGAGAAAAAGGTGGCAGGAGCATTTTCTAAGAGAGATAAACATAGACATAATTTTTCAGAGTTATGAGAGCTGCAGATGGTGGAAACATTCACAAGGCCAGGCATAAAACAGAGTAAGAAATGCAGAAATCAGGTCATGCCTGCTACAGGGTCTCAAGGGAACATGAGGAACACTACCAAGTTTCACCCTTTGGGTTCATGTAGGTGCCACAGATTAGGTGTTTGCTGGGTCTTGCTCACATGTGGCCAGACAACATTTGGCAGTTTCACTTCAAGGTGGCTTGTAGTCAAATTTAGACCCAAATATAGTGACATTCTCATATCAGATTGAAGAGCTTGATGCTCAGGCTCTGCTCAGAGGATGAAGACTGGGGGTAAAACAGTGCAAGCTCACAGATACCAAATCAAAGAAAATAAAAACTCTCTTGCAGACCTTTTTTGCCTCTTTTTCTTTTTTTCTTCTACCTTTTTTTTTTGTCTTATTTTTTCTTCTTTCAAGCCTACTCTACTGGTTCTGTATGATGCACAGATCAGACTGACTTAAGAATTTTACAGAGATGGCTCTTGACATAAAACCAAGATATTTGTGCTTATCTCTCTGGGCACAGTTCCGCACTCCCTCCTGCCTATTTCACTCCAGTGACTCTTTGCCTTCAGAGCTCTCCACACAGCATGTCTGGCTCTTACAGAGTTGATCAGCAATAAGTATTTCAGTCACAGAAGTTTCCAAACACATGTGAGAAAAACACCGTGATAAATTTGATTATTTGCACCATGGGACTAATCCAAAAGATATATCTATTCGGTAACTGTGATAATCAGGCCAGTTTTGATCTCCTTGTCTTCTTTCTTCTGCTACACTTTCCTCTCACTGAACAGAGACACTAACCAGGTGAGTGAGTGGGTGGGTTGCGGTGTGGAAAAAGTGCTAGCTCAGCTTGCTCATGACTTGAGCTGCTAAACTTAATGACAGATTTTGGCAGGTTCTGAAAATTATGATAGTAGTAACAGGCCCATGTTATATTGTTTCTATCTAAACTTCCTGGAATACATCAAACTAACCTAGTTTCTAAAATAATTATATTTTTTCATGTAGTACTTGGAACAAAAGGGAACACAAGAAAAACTGTTCTTTCAGTTTCTACCAAGCCAATGATACAAATAGTTTATTAAGCAACACTGAGGGCATAAATCACATTTTAGTTTTGTATACTTCTTTCTCCTAGATTTGTGGAAAGCTAGGAGTTGAACATTCATAAATATATCTTTTTTATCAAATAGTAAAGTATTTTATCCATTTCAGGGAATGTCTTTTGATGGCAAATAATTACACTAAAAACAGAGGAAATAAATGAGAAACAGATCATTTCAGTTCTCATTGGAAATAAGAGGCCAGATTAATGCAAAAAAATGATACCAAATGATACCAAAAAAATTGTGAGCGGATAAAATAATCTCTGTTTACTTACATAGACTGTATTTAAGCCTAAAACAAAATTTATTGTGCGGCAATTGTAAGGTGCATTTTGTTCTTCAAAATACTTTATAAATGTTAGAATTCATATCCTAAAGCACTCTAAGGTTCTTCATTTCTTTTTTCAAATGATTCAGTTTAGGAAGCCACTTCAAAATCAGACTTTACAGACTTCTAAGAAAATAACTTGTTCCTTTTTCATGGATAAAGAGGAAGTAAACATAAAGGCTAGCACTAGATGCCCAAATCTCCAACCTTCCATCTGCTTAGATTTATGCCAGACCAAACCATTTTCTCTCCTTGTTTGTCTGTGTTTTCAGTGATAACATTTCTTAGAAAGGGGGCTATGACTGTGAGTTTCCAACAGTCACTTGGTCCAATTAAGAAAACCTGTCTTCAGCGTGCAGAAGCAGCAGACTTTATCATGATTGGTGAAATCTTAATTCATTATCAAGTGCTCCAACAGAATCTATATACCCATAGAATCATAGAACAGTTTGGATTAGAAGGGACCTAAAAAGATAACCCTAGCCCAACAACCCCTGCAATGAATTTCCTCTAGATTAGGTTGCTCAGAGCCCTGTCCAATCTGACAATGAATGTTTCCAGGGATGGAACATCTAACACCTCTCTGGGCAACCTGTTCTGGTGTTCCACCACGCACCTTGTAAAAAATTTCTTCCTTATAACTGGTCTATCTTCACTGTGACCCACATTGGTGCCTCATGTGCTACGGACCAGCCAAAGGAATTTGTTCAATACTGCATTTTGTTCCTAATGAAGAGATCTGCTGGGAACAGGCAATGTCACCAAGGAAAAGTTACTCCTCCAGATTCAGTCATTTCACTGAGTCTGTTTTAAAGAAACCTGGGAATAAACCAGCATGGGTGGCTGAACCATCTGCTGTTGAGCCTAGAGGCAATTTTGAGCAATTGAGGCTATGAGTTCTCATTGAGAAAATGTTTGCGCCCCACTCCCTGCTGTCCAGAAAAACATTTCAGAGATAGTTTCAAGGTACTTAGATCAGAGGCTGCAAGTGGAGAAACACCACACCATAAATCTCAAATGGTACTAAGTAGCTCAAATGTTTATTGAGATTCTCAGGTGGGAATCATAAACTGTGTTGAGCATTTTAAAAACATTGGAAGCAGTACTTGAGTTAGCTAATTTTTAAGTCACTTTGGAAAAGCCTTTTTAACTACAGTGACTACAACATTGGCACATCCTTAGGCTGCAAGATTTTTCAAGAAAGAAAATAGCCATTTGACAATACACTGAATAACTCACAGTATCTCTGTCAACAAGGGCAATAGCACTCCAATGTCTAGCTGGGATTTTACTTACAAAGTTAGAAGTACATATTGCTGAAAACAGGATGTCAAATACTGTCCAAAAAATTATTATTGACTAGGCCCAGTTAAAATCAGTTACTTGGTTTTGACCAAGTGCTACTTTTACTCATTTCACCATTAAAGCAGGCAATTCTCAAGAAATGTAAAAGTATATATTTCAGAAAAACCTCTCCCAAATTAAAAATGCAACGTCTCACAGAAATCTCTCTATATACTGTACTTACCTTGCTGTTTTTGTTCCTATTGCTTCTTCCCTTTAATATTTTTCTAACACTTGTTCTTGAAGTAACTTTTCATACTTACACATTCTTTGCCCATCATTGGCCACCTACCTTCTTAAAATAATAACTAAGAGGAGATTTATGTCTAATTTGCTGAAATCACTGTATTCGTTATTTTCCAGTGAAGAGTATTTAAAAAAAAATAAAATTAAAGGTGATTTTTACCTTTTTTTTTTAATTAAAAGAATGTGGGTTTGGGTTTTGGGTTTCTTTTAATTTCTCAGGTCACATGTAACTCTTGTTGTCACAGACTCTGGGACTGTGACAGCATTTTTAAAAAGCATCTTCTAAATAAGTTAAAATTATCTCATAGAGCAAACTGAAATGAAGCAATGAATCACATCTCCCATGGGTATAAATCTGCAAAATTCCTTTCAGGTCAGTTGTTTTATACTGATCTGCTGAGAAAGTGGTGGCGGGGAGGGCTTAATCCCCTTTTGCATCATTCTCCTCTCTCACTACAGTCCTATCCTCTTATCATCCCTTTTTGACTTGTAAGACTTGAAGTCAGAAATATTTTCAGGAAGTTTTCATAATGCTGATGACACTTCAAACATGTTAGAGGGGGCTGAGAGATTAACTAAGTAACTATATTTGTATGCATTAGCTCAAAAAGCAATTAGCTCCTGTAACAGGAGACCTAACAGATTGGTGCGTAGCAAGAGTATATATGACTAATTCTGTGTGACTGTATCAAGAAGAGCAGTTTGCCCACCAGAGAAGCTAACATGTTGCTATATAAGAAGTAATTCACTCTGAATTCACATTTTTAAGCTTGCAGCCGCTCTCAACATTTAGGGATATTTTTTTAGTTTTCTGCTTCCTTTTTTCCATAATTATTTTTGACAACTCCGTCCCTCCTACTCAGCCCAGTGCAAAGCAATGCAGTGGAAAAAGCATTGTACTTCCACCAAGTAAATGAGTAGCTGTATACTTTCTTATCTGTCTAACCCTTCTGCTCTTCCTGCTCCCCAGGAATCCCCAGGGCCAAGATATAATAGAGGACAAAACCAGAAGATTCACTCTTCTAGAAAAGAACAATAGAACTCTATTCATTCCAGTGACAGCAGCATCTGTCTTTATGTTAGAGTATTTCTCACCTCCTACTCACCCCCAGGTTCTCCTTGGTGTAAAGTGCCCATCCCAGATGGATACATTTGACAGTTTCTGCTTAACCATTACTTTGGTCTGTGAGATTGGCTAAAAGCAGTATTATTTTGCATGTGGTCCGAACTAGGCGACATCCGAGCTTACTTCACAATGGTGCTTGTTTTGATGCGATTGCTTCTTGCTTCAGCGGTATCTGATGTTGTGGTAACACTGAGAAAACACTAGAGGCCTCAGGAGTTTGTCCTTGTAGGTTTCCTGAAGGCTGGGCCTCTGGTCCTTGGGACAGGGAGATGGAGGATGAGTGAAGCCCTGCAGGGCTCCAGGTTGCACAGCTCAGCAGCAGCCTGACCACCACAGCTCGAAGTTAAACATCTTTGCCCTCCCTCCCAGCAGAGAACCTTACCCATGGCTGAAGTCACACATTTTGTATCAGCTTTACAACACCTTCCTGGAGACAGCCTTAGAGCACAGATCCGTGACTTCCTACCTAACTGAAGCTGGAGGAAATTACACAACTCCTTCAGCTTCCCTTTCAGTAACGCTATCAAATATTTTCAAGCCTTCAGGTCAAGCAAGTGAAAAACACTTGAGGCAAGGCCTAAGCTACTGACTATTAGGTTTCCCTGGAACACAGCTGATAGGTTTCTCGCAAGCTTTATTGCTTTTTTTTTTTTTTCAAAAGTAGTACAGGAAAACTCCTATGGTAACCTGACACATCTTGAGGGAGTGCAGGAACTGATAAACAATACAAAGACTAAAGATCAATTGCTTTGAGAACAACTGATGAGATCATTCACTTATGAAATAGCAGCCTTGACAGCAAGGATCAGGTGTCCCTGAACTAGTTCCTGAAGTGTAACCATACCAGGTAATTAATATCAGCCCTGAGAGAAGCTAACATTTCTGTTCAAATCACATTTCTTTCTTCTTTCTATGAGCTTTTCTGCAGGCTCGAGGCACAGTGGAGCAGAACAACAGGGAGTGCAGTTACTATACAGGCTTCATTGTCTTCAGAACATGCCACTACCTAGTAGTAAAGGCAACAGACACTGTTGGAGGGTCACTAAGAAATAAAAAAAAATAAAATAAAATAAAAATAAAAAATTTTAAAAATTAAAAATAAAAAAGAAGCCAGAACTGAAGCACTGGATATGCTTGCTATTACAACTTGGCTCAGAAAAGAGAGAACTTTCCAGGGCCATTTCCAGCCTTTGCAGGAGGCCGGGCTCTCTGGAACACAGAAAAGAGTAGGCTGAGTGGGATTGCCATGCCCTGTCACACTATTCACAGAAATTTTGCCTGTTTTATCCTCTACTTTTCTGAAAGGAAGGGTAAAAAAAAGTGTCCTAAACGCTCTTCAAAAATATAGAAAATGCCAACCCAAAACAGCAAAAGTAATTAAAACCTAAAGCCAGCTTAAAAACCATGTTGGAAGTCATACAGCTGCAGGCTTCAAAGGCTTGCTTTTTTCTGGAGAGGGGTGGAGAAGAGAGCTTTGATTTAAAAACCACCACCACCACAATGGATCATTTGATCTTTTGGTTCCTCCTGTTTTATTTTAATTAATGTTTCAAAGTACCGATTTAAAGTCAATCCAGCTTTATTAAAGGTTCATTGCAGGATTAAGAGAGATTTGAAACCAAGCCCAATACAGTCAGCAGAGAGAAGCTCAAAATGGCCACTCAGCAAATAAAAAGTGTAACATGCTGGTAGTGTTTGGAGCAATCAGCCAATAAAATCAGGCAGCATTTATAAATACTGTGTCATTTTTTTTTTCCCCTGGCAATGAAAATCTTTTAAACTCTTAGTTAATAGGCTTTTGTGCCACTTATGAAACATTTCTTTTCATTTGCTTAAGAGGGCATTCATTCATTTTGGGTTATTGTTAAATAGGATCCTGTATATACGTACATCAAGTACGTTGTCATTATCCAAGCGAAATTCAGCACGTGTTAACAACATCATACCATTTGATTCCACTCTTTTGCCAGATTTTCAGGTTCAGATACATCATTATTTCCTAGTAGAAGGGAGGTGTCAAGGCTCTAAAATATTCAAGACTGCACGCTCCTCTCCACATGCACCATGTACAGGACAGAGAAGGAACAAGGCTTGTGAAGACAATGAGCTTGTTTTAAATCCTGCAGAAGTAGATACCTTTCTAACACTTCCAGATAGATTGCATCCAGTTGTCAGCCTGCCTTGGTGCTATTAGAACTGTGTCTAGGTAGTTATTAGTATTTAATATGAATTCAGTGCCAACCTATTTATTTCACACTCCATTAGAAGAGCAGTAAATCTGAGACCTTTTATGAAAAAGCCCTGTGTTTTGTTTGTCACAGGTATCAAAAATGTCCCTTTCTCCCTTCCGGAGGTAATGTTATCTAAGTCATAATGCTGAACTTCTCAGGCCATATCTATGATACTACTTCAGTTCTGTGCTTCTGGCTTTTGCTGCTTTTGGAGAAGACAAAGGAGAGGAACATCAAAATTTCACATGCAGTGTAACACCCTGGAAAGCACTATTCCCTTTTACAGAAACCTTTCCACTTTTTCTTCAATGGACATATGGGAAAAGAGGATTTGCCCTGTGTAAGATCTAGATCCAGTGGTAAGGGAGACAGGGTATTATCACGAAAGGGTGTGTAGCAGAACAGTGTGGTCACTGGGGCTGCTGTACAGCAGGTCCAGGATGCGCCAGCACAGCTCGTAGTTCCTGTGCTCCATTTGGCACAGCTACTTCCCTCTCGTGCAAGGGACAACAGTTCACAGCTGTGGATGTATTACCCTCATTCACTTTTCCCCTGAGAGTGAGTCTACAGAGGCTATCAGGGGCCTCCTGTACATTAGTGCTGCTACTAAAGCAAGACAGTACTTACAGAAATGTATTTCAATCCTGAGTCCTGCAGACATGCTTTGGCTACTTTTGTCCACTTAATGAGAATATAATCTAGGGCCCAGCTGGTGTAAGTCAGCACAGAAGCAATGAGCCTAAGGAAACAGTGCCAATTTACCTCAGTGAGGATCTGGCCCAGGGGATTCATAATGGATGGAGTTGTCTAGTCAAGAAGAGGTTGGAACAGCTCAAGATGACTGCATTTCTCCCCCGTTTTCACAATTCAGACAGCTTCTGCCAAATGGTATGAGCAGCTGGACATCTCTTTCAAATCCATATTTAATTCCCTAAAGCTGCATTGAAATGAAGAATCCTACTCACAAGAAAAGAAAAAATCAATATTTTGCACTGCTTTAGCTTCAAATTTTAATGAACAAGGAAGGTGCTGCTGCTCTGTAGGAAGAAATCACATAACCAAAGTTACAGAGTCTCAACGCTGAGGAAAACAAGGTAAAAAAGCATTTAAAAACATTTCCTTTGTTTATTGCTTGTGACATAAAATTATTTATTAAATAAATTTAACACCTTTTTTTACTCAAGAGTGAGTAGTAGTAGAAAACAATTACAGTCCAAGAATTGAAATGATTATGCAAATTAAATAAGAAAATATGAGTTTTCGTCCATAGACACAGATACTATAAACATATCAAACTGCTTGAATTTGGATCAGATTATTAAGATTAATCTTTCTACTTACATTTTCTCTTTCACCACAAAGTTAAACAAATTTCATATCACCGAATATCCATACCTATGGATGGAAAATAAAGGTCTTTTAAATTCTGATTGAAATTTGCTTTTTCACCTTCTTAATTTAAGAAGAAGGAAGGCCTCTTCAATATTTTTTGGTGCTAAAGAATTAGTCAAATATAGCTGGGATGCACCTGAACATAGGAAATGGCATATAGGAAAGAAATAATGATGTCAAGTAGTGTCATTGATTTTGTTGGGACTATCTAAATTGTATGAGGGTACATTACGTTATGGAGTGGAAGAAAATTCATGTAAATGTAGTGTCTTAGATTATACTTATAAATTCTAGTCTTAAGAATCTGTTTTGAGGTCTCTCAAGTTGAATTTCCAGTCTTAAAAAAGGTATTCTAAAGGTATGCCCCACTGGATTTTGTTTACAGTGTTGAAAAAAAACAACTTGAAACCCTCAGGTTTTACCCAACTAGATTAAAGAAGTCTGGTTTAGCATATTGATATTTCTGAAATTTTTGTTAGCACTAAACTCAACATTCCATCAAATGAACATCTGATCATTACCAATGGATCACATTTTAAAATTAACATCTCTACATCTTTTTAAATTTCATTGATAGTCTAAATCAGAATAAGAAATTTGACCCCTTAACAGCAGAGATGTAAGTTTCCATATGCTCACCTTCAGACTTATTTTACAGATGGATCAAATCCTAAAAGCCCAAATAGCCCAACAGCCAAAGATAAGATTATATGAATCTCACTTTCTCTTTTTGACCTTTTTAAAGCTGGTATCTTTCCTCTTAAACCGGTAATTCATCTCTAGAAATTAACACAGGGAAATAGTTTTTCAGAGAAAGAGGCTCAGTTTCTCAATCAGATGATACTACACTGATACTTTCTGCTGTGAAGCATCTTTTCCAACTCCACCAGTAAATAAACTGAAGGTGCTTTCTGCTAGGAAATAACTTTCACTAAAAGCTACATTATCTAGGGTACACATGCCTTATATAAAGCACATATTTGAGCAAATGTGCCTGGGCATGTCTTTTAGTACTTGTATTTGTCTGCTAAACAAGGGATTCCTAAGACTGCCAGAGCTGGTGTGATTTTGAAAGGTAAAATTGCCTAACCATCAGGCAATGAGAAACCAGATTACCTGCTTGACACAGCTTCAAGGACGATGTGTATGCTCTGTTCCAAATTAAACTTCAAAAGAATACCATAATCAAACAAACTGAATGTACGAGGTATCCAAGGACAGCACAACAAAAGATGCTTTGCAGGGACAGAAAGAAAGGAATGAGAAGCAATATAGCCAACCCTCATGGGCAAAAGAATGCAAACTCAGAAAGGAAGTGAAAATTGAGTATCCAAGTGTATTTGAACAAGGTGAAAAAAGTGGGGTGGGCTTTTTAAATTAATTGCATAAGCAAAAATTCTATACATTTCCAGACCCATATGGACCAGCTGCTCTTCTAAAGGCTTCCTTCACAGTTTAGAAAAAGGAGAAAAGTCAGAGCCCTGAGTGACCTGCGTAGTAATCCAGTAACTGCAAATTCTGAAGATTTCCCACTCCTGGTGACTGTTCACACCAATAGGAAACAGTCTTCTTCCATTACTGTGAGTGGGATAAGATCCATGCTAGATCTCTAGAGGATCTAGACTTGCCAGGCAAGTATGGCATTTCTCTATGAGTGAATTTTGGGGGAAAAAAAACAAAAAAACAAATCTAGAAAGCAGCATCAGTGCAACTGTATCTAAAAACTCTTTTGAATGCTGGTTGAGTCTAAGAAAATCCAGTTTGGAGGAGTGCTGAATTTTCCCTGTGTATATCTGAGTTTGGTGCGAGCGTGACTAAACATGTTAATTTCTCAAACCTCAGCATCTCAGTCAAACCAGTTAAAACAATACCAAGAGTCTGACAACTGCCCCTTCGAAAGGAAGATGTGTGGGTAGGGGTCAGGTGTCTGATGCAAGCCAGATACAGCACAGAAAAGTGCAATATCCTGCATCCTTCAACATTGGAAAAATCGAAGAGCTAGAGATCATCTTCCTGCTCACAGCTCTAATCCTTCCAGCCAACAAGTTCTCCACAGAGAGGACCTCTGTCAGGGGACTGCTCCAAGGCTGTGCCTGGCCATCTGTGCATCTACATTTTTTTTCTTTATGTTTTTCCTTGGGAGATTTGTTGTTGTTGTTATTGTTGTTGTTGTTGTTATCTCTCTGTGACTCCATATTCCACCATTCAAATAGCCCTGTGCCAGTCCATCCTGTACATAGTCCTGAAAGGTTTTGGGCATATCTTTAGTTTGGAGACCAGTTCCATGCCATAAAGCAATTTAAATTTTTGCACTCAGTGTGGTATTTATAATTACCTACTTCTGTCTGCCTAAGCCTTGATGCTGCTGAGACTGTACAAGGCATTTAGCAAGCCCTTGCACAGGCCCTCCCCAGGCTGCAGGGTACTGAGCAAGCATGGCAGCTCCCTCAGACCCCCTGTGAGCTGCCTCTGCAACCAACGTGGGGAATAGCCACAAAGATTGCACACTTATAATCTTAAGCATTCTGCAGCTTAACACTCTACCTGTAAAGCAGCAGTCATATACCTCAACCTTCCAAAGGCTGTGGGACAGTAACTTAAATAATATTTGTGAAGTACACAGCAATGTTATTATCAGCAGCAGAGCCCACACAGAAATTAATAATTGTTTACTCAGAACAGGCTTAGCTCCGAATGTACAGCAAACAAAGTGCATTGAACACTGAAGGCTAGTGATAAAGAAAAAAAGAAAAATGGCCACTTCCTCACCATCTCGTGCATTAAGGCACCAGGAGCTAAATACCAGGTGATTAATAATTCAAATATCTCTTGCATCATATATGTGCAGGGATAAATTCTAAACTGAGTAGAGACTATGTTCTTAAAATTCTTTTTTGTTCTTTTTTCTTAAATTTTCTTACTTCCACAGTATTTAAATTTTGCAAATATTGCTTTAAATGCAATGCAAATAATACTTACAAAATATATTTTGCAAATTCAATTATTTACTAATGGGTTATGATGCATTTCACCACCTGGACTGTCAGCCAGTAGCCCAGAACTTACAGACACCCTTTTGCAGGAAAGCCTTGCAAGTGCCAGATAGTCATATTCCATTTCCTACATTTGCATAGTTAAGATTGAACATAATGAACCATTCGATATCATTCGATAATCTCAAGAAATATAGAAGAGCTCCATGAAGAATAGAAACAGCAACAAAATATCAGTGTCTGAGGGAAAAATTAAGAGAACACTACAGGAGGACAGGGGATACAAAGTAAGCAAGAAAACCAGAAAGTCAATTTTTTTCCTTTCCTCTGCCAGCTGCATGCCAGCTCTAATGAGAGCTGCAGCTAAGTAGTCCTGCCAGCCCTCCAGGTTGGAGATGGATATGATGACAAGGAATGTGAGGAACGAAGCACTGCTGCTGCTGTTACATATGTTTTAAAATCTGACATCAGCCTCCCTTCAAAGCTAACTAACCCAGCAATTTTTGCAGCTACTAACAGAACACACTTCCTATTATTGAACTCAAGGTGCAGGAAGAATCAGACCCAAATCCTTCCAGTCTAACAGCCAGATTGTTTTTGTTTTACCCCTTAAGGTTTTGCTGTCCATAGCTTTGATAGAGGTGGTTATTTTTTTAATTAAGTCCAGATCATTAAAAAGAATAGAAAACAACAGCTGTGAGCATGATCTCTAAAAATGTTAGAAAATTAAAAACCTTTAACCTTCATAAAATATACCAAGAATTTTTTAAAATGGGGACAAAAAGTGGGAAATGAATGGCTGCAATTGGGATTCCCCAGCTGAGTATGCCTGTCACTAGTAGTGTGTTATGCCATAAGAAAAAAAAAATCAGCAAACTGGAAATTCCTCCTGCTGTGCACAAATGAAGCCAGAAATTATTGTCCCTGCTGCCTGTACAGAAAACATCAGCCTCTATGTGATGCTTCACAGGCTGGGTATGTTTGAGTAGCTCAAGACTACAGAGCACAAGCAGCAATTTTCATGATTCAGCAGCACACTCAGGCACAAGGTAGTTTCATTTCCGTTCTGATGTGGATCTGGTTAAAAGACCTTTCTGTAACCACAGGATCTGAGGTAGCTAAGGGGGAAAATAATAATAATAATTTTTTGAAGTTCCAGACAGAAAAGGACTGAATGCAACTTACTGATTTAGTGCAAAAAACTAAGGAAAATGACCATTTTTATAATGCTCTTTTCCCCACCAGTTGTTCATGTTTTACCCAGTGCTTCTTAGAGGCAGAATGCTGCCTTTCTGGTCAACAATTCTACAACTTCCTAATCTGTACATTTGTGTGAACAACTGTTATTGATGTAACTGCAAAATATCACAGTCTCTTCTTATGTAGTAATTAGGCATTAGGCATGATAAGATTATTATTAATGAAAATTTATTACCTTCCAGCTTGTTTGCCACAAGGTTATTAAATGAACTCTCATACTGTCTGATTGTATGAAGTGCAACATCAAGCTTTATGTTTTGTATGGGATACACAAAGGATTAAACAGAAAATTTAGACTATTGAACAGAAACTGGTATTGTAATGTTAGCCACTCAGTGATTTAGTGTCAGACCATAATCTGGAAGAGAAATTTCAAAGACTTTCTCCTTGATATAATTAGAAAGTAGACAGTTTTCACCAGCTGGCAAGATTTCTCTCCAAATAAATTTCAAACAGAACCAAAAGAATGGCTGACTGTAGAAACAAATGGAGAGATCACCACTTTTTGTAAGCAAGTCAGAGGATGTTTCTTAAATAAGGGACAACAGAAGCATCTTAAACAGAGAAACCTAAAAAATAAAGAGTAATAAGTGACCAGGGTTAAGATAATATTCACCCCAAAAATAAAAAGGAATTTGAGCAAACAGCTGGAGAAAAAAAACAATTTGTAATCACTCTTTTATTAGTCCTTTTGTCTGAGGAGTGAGAGGTGGCAAACAGGATGTCAATTTTTTAAAAAGAAATTTCACAAGAGAGCAGCAGACTTCTAACTCTGGCCATATCTATGCTGGGAAAATTAGCAGAAACTACAGTAAAAACCAGAATTAGTGGACATATGGATAAAGATTACCCACTTGGGAAAAAAATAGCAGGAGTTTTAATATGGTTCTGCCTAGCAAATTTATGGGAGTTCTTCACAGGTTCAAATACATTCAGCTGATATAAACTACCTGGCTTTCTAAAGGTGTGCTTTTTTAAAAGTACTCTTTCAGCACCTTTTCAGAAAACTAATTAGTTGTGCCATTGCATGGTGAATACCTTGTTAAAAGTCAGGAAACTCAAAACAGAATAAAAATAGAAAAAGATCATTAAGGTCAAGAAAAATCTTGTGTTGTTGCTGCCCCATACAGTGATGATCAACCTGAAAGGACGTGAGCAACAAGTAGAAAACATCTGCTGATGATATGAACTGATTCTGAGTAGGAACAGGAGAGAATGGTGGTGAAAGAGTGCAAAGGTGCTGTGCCCACTGTATAATGACAAGACAGTTGTAGTTCAGTAGAGATAAATATAAAGAAACTAAAAGAAATGCACAAGCAGAAGAAAAGTCCTAAATTTATATACAAATTCATGGGCTCTGAGCTTATTATTAGGAATAAAATTGAGAACAAGACATTAGCCTGTAAGGAATCAGGGTTCGCTACATATTAAGTTCTGCGGTTCTGTGTCTGCATTTTAAAAAGGACACAGCGGAACCAGAATAAATGCATGAAAAAGATAATTAGAAATGTGAAAGGGCTTCAATAGAGGTGATGACTAAGTGGAGTAAGACTCTCATCTGGCTCAGGGGAAATCCTGGGGAATTAAGATAAGGGTCTCTAAAACCACAGGCAGCAAGAAGAAGGCCCATAGAGATCAACCATTCATATTTTCTTTTAACGTAAGAACTAAATGTCATTGAAAATCTTGAAGGAACAGACTTCAAGACAGAGGTAATGCTTCACTTAGGTGTTGTTAGCTATTGGAAGTCCTTGACAGAAAATTTGTGGACCCAAAGTTTGCCTGGCTTGAAGAGAATATTAGTTGAGTTGATACAAGGAAAATCCCTTAAGAATTACTGTCTGTCCAGAAACCACATCCAGCTCATGTCTTTTTCAGGATATTCAAGGAGTAAAAGTCCCTTTCCCCCTGCCACCTGTGTCAGACAACCTGGAAGCTGATAACAGACAGATTTGTCTGAGAGGTCTCTCAAGAGACTAACACCAGCCAAAAGAATGTCTTTGGAGAGCAGCAGGAGAGTAGAGGGATTTTGATATTCAATGCTCTAGGACCGAGGAAAGGATGTTAGAAATCTGGATTTATGACAGAATAAGCAGAAAAAAGTAATGAACTCTGGCAATACTAGAATTTTCTATAATGTCAAGGGAAGATCAAACAAGTCCCTGGAGAAACACTGCTACATCCTTGTCCTGTAATATATTCTTAGCAGTAGATAGATCTATCAGGTAATGTATCAAACGGAGCTAGACACAACTTTGGTCTGACCTGCTACTGGTATCTTGGTTGATCTGAGCTCTGTTTTTATGGCATCATGCAAGCAGGCAGTGACATGGCTTACAGCGCATCCTCCTGCTCCTGGGGCTTTGACTGCTGGGCTCAGGGCCAGCTTAGGGAGAGCAAAGCTGCTGACTTTGAGAGCTGCTCTGAAGAAAACTAGAAGAAGCCCCAGAAGACACTGCCTCTCCTTCCCTTGGGATCTGCCTTTAGCTGTGTTGCCCTTCGCCTCTGCCTGAGCTGTGTTGCAGTTGTGTTATGGCCATGCCTGCACCTGGCCATGGACCCCACTGCTCAGAGTTCCCGCTCCTCACCCACAGGCTGAGTGCCCACTGCAACCTGGGACCTATCTTGTCACCATGGCTTCACCTGGTGACCACTGGCCCTCAGCTCTCCCTGGTCCTCTGCCCCAGGTCTTCTCTGTTTAGCTCGTTGGGCATGGTGGGCCTGCACTCAGCCAGGGATGGCTCAGCCCCTGCAGCCTGGGGGCACCTACCATGCCCTACCCATACACCATGACCCATGCTGTACCCCAACACAGAGCAGCAGTGCAGAAGGTTGATCAGTATCTTATGTTAATATCTACCCCAGAGCAGAAGAACACATCAATAAAACATGAGGAATCTGAACAGCCAGGAAAACTGCGACAGAATCTTTCGTCCTTAAAAGAAGAAGTATCTCCTACCACACTGTCATAATTTAGAAGAGCTTCATTTATGTAAAGATATATACTGTGAAATTCCATTGATTGCATAATACATTTCCTTTTGGAACTGGCAGCTAAAATATATAAAGCCCTTTATTGCAGGAGACTTGTCCCAAGTTAGTATAGAGGAAAAGTGGAAAGAAGGCTAAATACAGGCTGTTCTCTTTTTCTTTGCTGTGCTTTTAGAATAATGTTCCTCATTCCTGTGCATTTCTTCCTCCAGAAGCATTGCAAGAAATAACTGAAACTGTCTGCTCTAGTAGGATAGCAAAATTGCAAAGCTCTGGCTCTGAACACAAGTGTAAAAGTACATTGAAAGCCAAGAAAAAAAGAGGGAAAGGGGAAAAAAACCCTACACTGACATTTTCTTTTTTCTTGGATCATGGTATTACATATTCCACTAAATAATATATTGCATTAAATTTTGAAATACTACAATTTTCAAAAAGTTGGATCCTTCATTCTTCTTTGCATACCAGTGGAGTTCATTTATTTGATTTTTTCCATGCTTATGAAAATTTGAATTTTCCTTTTTAGTTTTATCGTGGGAATCTTAACTCGTTTAGTCAGCTGATTCCAGGAACTGAGGTTTTAAAAGCAGAACATTAAACACTGAACAATTAGCAAGAAAGCTCTAAGAGTTGGCAACAATTACAACTGAAAGGACTTTTAAGCTCTGAAAGTTTTACTGTTTGGAATCAATGTAGTTTAATGATGGAAACAGTAGAAGGTTTTCGTTACTTTCTCCTAAAATCTCTCTTCTTCAAACTAGGATTCCCATAAAGTAGTGCCAAAAATTAAAAAAAAAAAAAAAAGGGCTTTTATGCAAAACACCTGTTATGTGCCTATGTACTTTAATCCTGATCAGACACTTCCCATTTCTCTCTTTCCCCACCCCTTTTGCTCATTTGTTTAATTGTCTGTTACCATTAGGTTTTTTCATGCCTCAGTAAAAGATGTTGCTAGCATTTAGCTAGTGAGTCTAGAGATCAAGAAGATTTCTCGTTTGGAGACAATTTAAAGTATTAATTCTGTGAAGTCAGGTCTGCATATAGTATAAAAATTAAAAGTTAAAAATAGACATGAACAGTTTCCACTTCCCTCAAAAATGTCTTTTGTGTTCAAGAAAGAAATCAAAAAAAGAGTGACTATTAGGAAGAGAATTAGAGAAAAAGACGAAGTTCAGAATAGGCTTAATTTTAGTCTCTGGTATCTCTAGAATTAATTCCACTTAAATCCTATCAAAACCAGAATGAGATTTCAGGTAAAGCTTTCTGAAATAAAGTTATGTATGTAATTATGATAGATTACACAAAAGGAAAAGCAAGGTTTGTATTAATAAACCTTGCTCTCCTTCAGGCATTACTGCAGACCAGAACTAAGACATGTCTGGGCTCAGGAACAGCTGCTGCTGCTAGCTCAGATGAGGAACAGAGGTTCCTTTCCAGTTACATGTAGATGTGAGTCCACCTGTAGTAGCAACTTTCTGTTCCTTCCCTTTGGTCTTCTGTTGCTGAGTGATATTTGGCCCTTTCCTTCATCCTGCCTCTTGAGCTCAAATGAGAAAGATAGACTCAACCTCTTGTGAGCATAACTGTGAAAGGTGTTTAGCAACTAAGCTTTCCTTGTCATTGCCCTGCAAGGAGAAATTCAGATATCTGATTTTCCATTTACAATGCCAAAATCTAAACATTATGCCCTCAAATAGTCTCTCTCACTTGCTGTCTTTTAAACCACATATTAACAAGGCTAAAAGTTTCTTTCCAAAGAAGCCTTGGAGCATTTTGGCTGGCTTACATAGGGGCTGATTTCTTCACATGTAACAGAAATACCATAGTAATCAATCCACTAAGGGAGAAAAATTAAATATTCCCCCAGCTACTCAACTTCTAAAGGATTCCAGCAGTTTCTGAATTTAATTACTGACAAGTTTAGATATGCTGGGAGATTCCATGGCTGATTTTATGCACTTTCCCTTGAACCTCTCTTGTCAGACTTTCTCACAGTTCTTCATAAATGAAGGCCCCAATTGTTTAGACTAAATTGGAACATTGTGTTTATGTCCGTACAGCATAATACTAAATATAAACAAAATCACATAAAAATTCTTGGTATGAGAAAAGAGGACCTATCTCCAATATAACTGTTTTATCAAAGAGCACATAATTTATTTTAATATCCAGAAAATAAGATTGCTATTTAAATCCAAACAAATTATACAGCAATGTTAAAGAACATACAGATTTATTCTCAATAAAGCAAGTGAGCACTGATTTTTTCCACCAAGTATTCAGACAACTAACTGTGGTACAAATATGTTCAACACTAAGCCAAAATCCAAAGCCACTGCTCAGGCTCAATTGCACATAGCAAAGACCATTGAGCAAACTTGCACAAAGTTAACTATATCAGTGCATGCATTTTCCAGGCTGGGGGATGTTTGTGTGTATAGAGGACCTTTGAATTTGAAATCAGAGTTCCCAGCTACACGAGTTGGCAGCTCTTGGCTTTTGAGTACTGTAGCCTGAAGACAAATAAATTGTTCAAAGACAATGTAGCTGCACATTCATGTTCAGATACAAAGGTCACATGCTTGAGATGTAGAGATCCAAGGAAAATACTGAACAAGAGTTTGCGGTTGGAAGGAAAGTTCTTGAAAATATTTGGTCTTTACATTCATAGCAGAATACTCTGAGTAGAACCACTTCCCTTTTATTGTTATTAAAAACACTTCGTAATGAAACACCTGAAGTTTCTTAAAATTAAAAAGTAAGATTATTAACGCACTGTCTTTACTAGAAAAAAAATAACATTTCTCTTCACTCTTTCCAATATCATTATAGAGCAGTCCTCTTTATTCTTTCCCTTGTATTTAAGTAAAAATGCTGAGTAGAGGAAGATCACAATTAAACAGATACTCAACTGCAAAAATCAAAGAATGACTTCCTGATCCCTTCTCCATCCATCCTTCTACTCTTACTACAACTGTAGTCCACACACCACCAGTAGTGACATTTGTGATCACACTGGTGTTTGAAACTCCAACAAGTAGCAATGAACTCAGGGATCCTAGAAAGGCTGGGGTTGGATGTGTTTATCTTAGATACTTGTTAATGTGCTCTGGTTAATAGATTGTCAGCAATCACATTATTACCAATGAGTTACTCAAAATTCTAGGAATAAGTGCAAAAATTTATGCAGCTTAAACACTGGAGGATTTAAAGGTGCTACCTTTTGCTAATGCCTGTAGTGATATTTTCATTGCCAAGGACAAGAGGTCTAAATGGAGGTCTCTCAATGTCACTTGTGACTTGAACCAAACCATAATTAAACTGGCACTTTCAACTCTGAGGAATCAATGAGGCATGCAGACACACACCACAAGAGAGAAACCAAACCATATGTCTGTATTTTGGGGCATTTTTACAAGATGCTTGACATACCTACTTATGGGGTTATTACAAGAAAACAAACAACTGAATACAAAAGGATTTTTTTGTTGCAAGAGTAAAACTCAAATCCTTTGCACTTCCTACATTCTCATGAATGAGAACTCATAAATCATTGCTGTACTTCCAAAGACCTACATTTTCACCCTGAGACCCTGTGTTTTACCCTCAATACACAAATACACCCATGAATCTATTTGGAGGCATTAGAAACATGCTTATGCATGTGTAAGCATGTTTCAGATTTAATGAGCAGTGAAAAATTAAGTGACAATGATAGCACTTCAACACAGTTTATAAACTGGTATTTGGGAATGTACTACATGCACTGTAAAGGCAGGGCTATACTATTAAAAATAAACAGCCTCAGTACATACTTCCCCACACAAAAATACCTCATTGACAGCCTTACTTAACGTTGTTGTAAGAACATCATATTTAGAAAACAGCAAACAGCAGAGAACTATTCTGCAGAGGCAGCTCCTCTCAGGAGGTATCTTTAGATGCAAAAGGAAAATATTTTAGCTAGATCTTACCTTGCACCAGAACTCATTCTCTGTTGATGGGAAACAAAGATTAAGTTTCAGTTTCTTTTTAAAGCTAAACTGCCTTCAGCATGAAGACCTGAGCAGGAGAGCAGACTCAAATTGAATGGAAAATCCCCATTTCACCAGTAACTGCAAGCTAGCTGGATTCTGAGATACATCCTAAGATAAGTTTAATTTTTTAACACCATTAAAATTCAGCCAGTATATGGCATGACCTCTCTACACTGTGCTGTACTAATGAGGCAAAAAAAAGTAGGAGCTTCTCCCCACAGACTCTCATCACATAGATTCCTTGGCTAGGTTTGAGGCCACCAGGTTCCCTCTTAAAAAAAGGACTTTAAACAGGTGTTATCATCATGAGGATAGAGCCAGAGCAAAAGATGAAGTAACTCCGCTTGAAATACATTAATTTTGCATAAAGGGGGTGTAAAATTGAGAGAACTAGAGTTGATACAGGTCACTGAGCTGGAAGTGGAAAAATACTACAGGATAAAAAAAAATCCATCTGTTAAAGTTAAGAAGTGGGGAATGGAAGGGAAAAAAAAACAGTATAGATGAAAGAATTGCACAGACAAATGAAAGAGTTAACAAAGGATTGGAAATAGGGAACTACGAAGGTATTTCCTACCGGGGATAGCTGGGGAGGATATTATTCTAATTCAGAGAAACATGATTATGTCCTCTTCTCCCTTTTTTTTTTTCAACCCAGCAATAAAATAAACCGCTGTACTTTTGCATTGTACTCATATGTAAATAGAGAAAATCCCAATAAAAAATAAGGGAACCAACTAGTATATTCTATAGAGGGAATCCAAATTACCATGGCTAGGTGGTTCAGCACACATAGCAAAGAGCAAGTAAGGTAGAATTGTTTCCTTAAACAAAATAGTTTGGAACTCTGCATGATCCCAGTTTTGAAGCTGTAACTAGGAGCCATGATATAGCATTTAACTACACTCAGCAGAAATTTTCTTTAGTAGATGGCTTTTCACAGACTGTGGCAGAGAGGGAAACAGACAAAAACTCAGCACAATACAGCCTAAGAAATGGTGCATTGGGATTTTATTTTAAAACTTGTACACCCAAGCATGCAGCAATAAAAGGAATAAAGATGTTGGAGGAAAGTGAAGTGGAACTCTCCAGTAGGCACGTACCACAAGACATCTTAGCTAAAGAGATGGAAATGGGCATTTCCAAAGACTACAGAAAGAGAGGTATTTGTACACACACCAGCAGAAGGTTTCCTTGTACAAAACAAAAGCAAGAAACAGAGACAGGAAGGAAATCACAGGGAACAGTTTGAGTAATAGCCAAAATGCAGTTTCAGATCTGTGTAAATGTCAAGGTAGAGGACAGAAATCAGGGAGATCTCATATAGGGTGCTAAAAATCAATTCTCCAATCAAACAAAATTATGTGAGAAAGAAGGAAAAAGAGAGAGAAAAGAACAAGCACTTTGAATAAGAGTGTTACTCCCAAAAGTTTTTCTTTCCACCTGTAAAAATAAAGCCCAGAGTCCTAGCAGTGCCGGTGGATATGAATAACAAACTGCAAACATTAGCTGAAAGAGAAAAAGTGTAATATGATAACTAAAACACAAGGCACAGGAAGAAGAATATTCAGAGTAAAAAGTGGTCAGATGGAGAATGTTCCCAGATTAAAATTTTGTAATCTTTTAATCTTTCAGTTCCCAGAAGAAAATGGTTGACCAAAACATTAGAACAGAGGAAGAAACACTAACAAATACTCTTTCTTTCATTTTCACTGAAAGTAATGAGAACTAAAGAAAATTAAATGACTTCGAAAGGCAGGAATTAATGCAAGTAGGAGAATTATTTTTAAAGGAACATAAATAATATTAGAAGGAAGCACACAGTGTGAAGCTTCTCCGGTGTCAGAGAGCCAGAGAGTACAGTAGATTCATTAATTTCCTGGGGTCCTTTTAATCCATGCTTATGAAACACTCTTTTAAAACTTTGCTAGCTGACTTTTCCAATTCTGAGCTCTTTTGCATACAGAATTTGTCAGATGCCAGGAAAAAAATCCAGCCTCAAAAATCATAGCATCATCTCTCATAAGAAACTTTTATTTTCCCATGATCTGAAAAATGAAGCCTTATTGTTAGCGAAAGAGAAATTAGTAATTATAAAGTGAATATGTATCACGTGACTATGTGTCTCTGGTGCTGTCTTCAGCAACAAACCAGACACACAGAAACAGCCGTTCCTACAAGATCAGGTTATGGATGTTGCACAGAAACATCATCCAGGGAAATTCTCGTGCAGTGCTGGCGTGGGAGTGCTGTGCTCAACGTATCTTTCTGCTTCTGTGTCCTTGTCCAATATATAGCTGCTGGCATGCTGAGGCAAAATCTAAATATGGAAAAGACTTAAAGGCGAAGTACTACAAATAAGATTTTAAATGGAGGTAGAAGATCTCTTGAACTAGATCTGCCTTTTAGATTTTCCTTCAGAGTTTAGCTTTCAGCACAGCTCAGAAGCTGAAGCACACTGGAAAGTCCTTCTCAGGTTCATTCAAATCATAATCAACAAAGTATCATCATGAAGAATATGATGCCAATTTATGTTGCTCATCAGTAACCATGGTTGATATCAGAACCAGACTTCACAAATAGTTTTGAAGTCTAACTAATTTGAGGAATAAATTTTTGACAATGAACTCTTTGGACTTACAGTGAGTGTTAAGACATTCACTCAGTATGCCTAAGGTTTCATCATTCTCACACAGGAGTACGTACAGTGTAGCTTTTTGATCCCTTAATTGTCACTTCGCTATGTGATTCAAATGGTTCCCTTGCAGTGATCCACTGGGTGATTCACTAGGTTTCCAAATGGTAATGAATGAAAATGAGGGTGAGTTTTCACACTACCTTCAGAACTGAAGAAGGAGGTTGCCAACCTGTGATGAACATTTGGGCTATCTACACATTTCACCTAAATTAGGAGCTCTTTCTGACAGCTGGAAGAAAGTCTGTCAAGAAGCTTGAACCTGTTCATTTCAAAACGTTTGGAATATAAGTTAAAAAAAAAAACAAACTTTTTTTCTTGAATAGGACTTTACATATGTATTATTTTCTTTACAAGTATAGGCTTAGAAATTGCCCAAGAACTAGGAACCCAGGACATGGTTAAATCAGGACTTGAGGCTTCCAAGAAACAAATAATGACAAGAATAATCTGAAAGGCTTTTCCTTTTCTTTTTTTTTTTTTTTTTGGGTTGGTTTGGTTAGGATGGGTGGCTTTTTGGTTTGTTTGGGGTTTTTTGTTTTTCATTGTTTTCTTTTTATTTTCTCCCTGAAATCACTGTAGGTAGATTTTGGGGGCTTTTTAACCTAACAATCCCCATTAGTTTTTGAAAGACATCCTGCTTGCATGCTGTTTTTTTTTAAATTCAGGTCAATACCTGTAAAGAACAGTGTATAGATTGCTACCCTTATTTTTGAAAGAATAATAGGGAGTTAACAAGAAATTGCTCAGCAAATCCTACTGTGAAGCTCAGACGGCACGTGGGCATGTTCACAGGCTTGGTTACTTACAGATTTCCTCATTGAATAAACCAGATTGAGGCTCACCATAGGTTTCCTAGCATGATACATTTCTGTGATTTGAGAAGGTTGACTCTGGCACCACTGGAATGGCTGCATTGCAGACATAAGCCATGCCCCAGTACAGGTCCAGAGCCGGCAATTTTTCAGACAAAAGATAAAAGGATGCAATCCTTTCCTGGAAAAAAAAGGAGTGCAAGCTCTTTTGTCAATTAATGTGAGAAATAATTGACTTTAAAAGCCTAAAAATGAGTTATAGAACCACTTACTGCCAAGTTTAATTACACGTGGAACAAACAGTATGTGGTGGAAAAGAGGAGTTTCCTTTTCTGCTGCCTCTCCTTTCATACAGGCACCAATAGATGACATCAGAATATGATGCACTGTTTTTCTACATTTGTTTTTTTGTCAGTAAGAGGTAACATATATTCGTATATCATTTACAGAAAACATGGGGTAGAGATTTTCCACTTTAAAAAAAATAAAAGGGTCTTAAATCTTTTGTAAGCACATACAAAAGTTTAAAAAAGAACACTCTGGAAGGTTCTTTTCCCAGAAAGGGAGCACAGTAGTTACAGCTGCTACCATCCAGTGAAAGGCTGAATTGAGTCTCCACATGAAACTGCTCCTTGCACACTACATCCCTTCCCCTACTTCTCCTCAGCAAGAGTACTAAACTTTCTCCAACACCCCTGATGAAGTATGCTCATTTACATGCAGGTGTCTCATCCTGATCTATTTTACCTCACCTTGCTGTCCCAGTAAGGGTTGGTCCAGCACCTGATAACTGCAGCATCTCAAAAATTCTGGTCATGGCTGAAAAGGGATAGTCTTTTCTGAACTTTATATAATAGAAAAAGAAATTGTGAGAGTCATGCCTATCTGAGCATAATTTGATGTTATACAGATATGAATATGAACACTTAGGGTACTGTTTTGTCATTAATAGCAATTGAGCATCCTCAGGAAAAGGCAATCTACTATGGGAAAGTAAGGATCACAGGACTTCAGTCTCTTTTTCATCTCTGGCTGACATGTTTCAAGTCATATGGCTTTATAAATTCTTACTGATCTCCATCAACATGTCTCTTTGATGTTTAAAGTCTCAGCTGGAGTCACATTTGTAAGCCAATAGCTCCTTTCAAAATATTTATGTCCTTTGACTCAAAGTTCAAAACAGGGCAAAATTCACTTTGCATAATCACTTTGAGCAAGCACAGTATTTCTTTTACAACAGTTTGAGGGACAGATATGTTGTGTATTTTAAGACACTGTACCTCATGCAACTTTTGGCACTGATGCCAAAGAACTCTAACCTTTTAGTGAAGGAGAACAATGTGCTCAGTTCTTTGCACAGTAAGCCAGTTTTGACTGTACTGGAATCAGCTTCAGTGGTCTGTAAGTTTTCCATGACAAGAATCAAACTATAACAACACTCTAAAAATGGAAATCGTGTACATAGTTTACTGTGGATCCAATCTATACAAAAACTACCTATGAAAAATACACAGTGGAATGAGTTGGTGATTAGGTCAATAGGGTTCATTAGGCATTAATGTCACAGAATTTAATAAATAATTACATCCTTTCTCCAGAATTTTTTTAGTTATATGTGCTTTCTCTAGTGGGAAACAAAATGGTGAATTTCCGTTTATAGAGTTCTCTGCGGAATATCGATTTTATGTATATCACCACAGATTTTGATTTTATGTATATCACCACAGATTTTGCTTTGCAAGATTTTTAGATTCATGGTTCCAGTGCCCTTCTGCTTCCTAGGTATTCTTGGCAAGATGCTGAAGCCCCCAACAGGATGTCAGTACTTGGGCTAGATGATCCAGAGAGGGTGTGAGACAGATAGAGAGGAGGAGTAGTTCCTTAATTTCTCATTGATTTGCATAGCTCGTTCTGTCTGGGCTGCAGGGCTCAAGCCAGCTGCTACACAAGGGATGGCAATTGCCACAGAGAAAGACAGTCTCCAAATCCTTCCATAACCCACATTCCAGATACCCCTGCTCTCAAAGGAAGAGTCAAATAGAGGATTATATTAAACATAGGTGTCAGTTTCAACCTCTTTGCAGCTGAGCCCGAGTGGTGCTGCTGTCTTCTCTCTCTCATTTGCATTCTCCCATCTGTTCTTGCTTCATTTCCTGACACCCCTCACAAATTATTACACTCCTTTCTCAGTCCTCCTCCATCTCCTTCCTTCTCCCATTACAGCCTCTGTCAATGCCTTCTCACTTGCCCTTGCCTTTCCAGACTGTCATAATCCTTCCTCCTTCCCCAGCTTCAACCATCACAAACCCTTCCCTCCCATGCTCTGCCTTGCCTCTCCCCATCAGCAGCTGTGTCAGGGCCCAAAGCTTCCTGACCCTGCCAACTTCATGACAAATCTCTACAAATACAGCAAAACCATGGTAGTCTATAAGCCTTATGTGACAATTCATTGCAGTTTCACCTCTCACCAAGCATACATATAAACTTGAAAACAATGGTATAGATAAAAGATGTCATTTAAATGAGATTTTTTTTCCTTTATATTTCAGTTAATTATTTTTTTCATGTATTGCAAAATGAAAGAAATGTTTATGTATTCTCTCAGCCACAGAAATTTTGCAGAGAATTCTGGTGAATTTCTGACTAGGCTATTTGAGGAACATGGGAAATTACCAACTATCTTTCCATATTTTCAGGGGGGTTTTTAACCCACTGTGAAGCCAAAGGGCAATTTTATCTGTAAGGTAACGTGGCAGAAGAGAATTTCATGAGGATGTATGAGATCTACTTGACTTACACATCTCTGTGTAATTCTCTAGCAAAGACAAGTGAATTCTGTGCCTAAAATTAGATTTTAGAAATATTAGTTATCATGCAAATTGCCCCTGCTTTATTTCAGGAGGGCTTGTTTTTGTCTTGTGAGTGATCATGTGAGAAGGGCCAGCGGATTGATGCTCTGTGGAACAGGATGCAAAAATACAGAAAATAAATGTCTCTGCTTAAGAAATTTGTTCTCCCTGTGATTTGAAGCATTATCCCTGGTCTGCAGGGTCCTAGGTTTCCTAAGATTATTAGGAAAAGCTAAACACCTTATGGTATAGGGGCCACTCCATACCAGGATTTTTACTGCACACTGAAGAAGATTGAAAATCACTGTTCTCAATCCCTTACAGGCATGGCTGCATTCCGTCAGAACAGCTACCTAAGAAGAATTAACTATATTTTCACAGCTTGTTTCTCTGTACTGCCCTGTATCTATGTGTCACTATTCTACCTAATTTTACCATTAGCACACTCTGGCTTCAGACAGGGCCCAATGAGAGTGTGCAGAATCCACCCACACAGAACTCCAGCAAGTTTGCTGGGATTTCCCACACTGAATCAGGAACAGAAAATGTATGTGATGTGTACAGCTGGTTGTATTTATAGGTTATGACTCCTCTGACTGACCAATCACACTCTTGGGGATTTTGGTGTTACAGAAGTTATTCAGCTCTCTTTGCTTTATATTAGGAGTCAAGGAGGAAAGTTGTACTGGTTTGTAGAAACAAGATGGCATAAGCATCAAGGCTGAAAACACAAAAACAGATCCATTGTCATAGGGTAGCCTTGAATTAGGCCCTCAAAAAGTTCTACTTCAACATCTTGAATTTTTGCTTTGATTCCAAGTGAGGAAAAGGGGACTTACATGCATGACATAATTTGATTATGAATGCCCAAAAAAGAATTTATTCTGGCTATTTACCTTGTATGTAGCCTTGCATAGGTTTATTTTTATATCTGTGACATCTTTATTTGCTGCTGCCTCTTCCTAAAAACAATAAACCCTTCCTGTGCTTTTGCAGACTATTGTGAGTAAACAATTCTCCTTTTGGTTTTAAAATTATCTTTTACACAAGAAACATTTGTCCTACATAACAGCCAGTAAATTAAAGAGGACGTTGAGTGGGAGATACATCTGTGTGTAATATATTACAGAAAGATTTGTTACTTCCTACATAGTGACTTCTCCACTATTTTACTGGTGTGGGCTACAAGCCATTCTGGAGTGATCAAGAACCCAGAAACTTCTCAAATGCCATATTTTCAATGAAAACTACAACAGGCATCTGAAGTTTTATGTAGATCTGGACCTTCCCCACTTCCCGATCTCTCGTTCCACTTTGGTTTATGGCCAGATTGTCAAAAGAGCTCAAGCACAGTAGTAGAGCATTTTGAAGATCTGACCCAAAACCTATAAAAATCTTGGAAGCTTAAAATACCAAACATCAGAAACCTGGAAATCTTGTCTGAATCTAGTACCTGTCCTAATATTCTAAGCTATCTCTTGGAAGTTTTCAAAATCACTTGCAAGATCTCAAGGAAAATGTTGAAACTGTTTCTCCACAAGTCCTACTCCATTCAAACATATGGGATCCTTAGAATAGCTGGAGAAAATCAAATAGGGCATTTTTAGCCAAATAGTTGTTTGTGAATTATTGCTCTTTAGAATTTCTCTTTCCTGCATCTCCACCACCACCCACCCAGTTTCATCCCTCTATTTTTCCATTTATGTCATTCCTCATCTAGACTACATGCTGATTCTTCTCATTTTCAGCCCACATTTCAGTAAGTACAAGTCCTGTACTCATGTATTCTCTCAGATTTTAACAACTATCATTACAGTCTTTAATTTCCATCTATCAGGGATGAAAGAGACAATTCTGTTTCGTTGATTATGGTGAGAAAGAACCATTTGCTCTTTATCTTCCATTCTCCTTTCTGCCCACGTGGAAGTGGATAGACATCTCTGATCCATGCTTTGTGTTTGTTACAAACGCTGTCCCAGTTTTTCCATTTTGAATACCTACAGGTTTTCTGTGCAGGAAGAGACATGAAGGCAGCGCTATGCTTAGAAGAGAGACAGAGGGTTATAAGACCACTGGAGATCAGTTTTGTTCTGAATGAGAAAAGCCTGAAAGAGAGACAGCCTGTAAGGAAAGAGGAGGCAAAGACAGGCTGAGAGAGCCAAGCAAGCTGTTGATCTACAGAAGCAATTATCAGAACAACTTTGTGAAGCTCACAGAGCAAACAGAACATGCAGGGCTGGTGTCACAGAGAATAGAGAAATCAGGCAGTGAGCCTGGACGAGAAGACAAGATGCTTTCTGGCGAATTCCACAGGTTTGTGCTCAGTGGTTGACAGCACAGATACAGAGCAGAAATGACAACACAGACACTAGCCATGGAAACCTGACCTTCTAGCGCTGCTAGAAACCACAGTGGGTTTTTGCTGACTACTGGAAAGTAGCTTCTGAAAGGGCCGTGCCCTCTCATGCCAGCCTGCCTGAGCAGGGGGTGAGTCCTGGCAACGTATCAGGAATTCAAACGTACTGCTTTATACCTGTCTGCAACTTTTCAGCACAAAAATCCATCTTAGGTTATCTGTCATGGCTTATCACATCGTAGCCTGTGATAACATACTAACAGTATAACAATAGTCAGTCAGCACTGGTATTTTATCAAGAACCTCTTTCAAACATTAGTTAGGTGGGAAAAGGGAGAGGAGAGCTGCAATAAAATGATACATTTGAATTTTTGATTTTATATTTGCTGTCTTTAAATACATTCACCAGCTTTTTACTTTTTGCAGTTTTGTCCTTAACTTCAACTTCCCTGGCACATGTTGTCACATATTGTAGTATGGAGTCTAAAGACTTTTGCAGAATTAAAAGTCACAAACACATGCAAATCCAGAGCAGACAATTAAAACTAGAGAGTTATATGGGAAAAACATATGAAACATGAAGAGATATGTAAGAAGGACATGCACTGTTTGAACAGCTCATAGCCCTTTTCTGTCGATAGTTTCTGAAGGTCCACCAAACTGCCTGCGATTTGCTAACATAAAAGTGGAATGTCCATGTCCGTGTCACAGCTTAAAGAAAATAATGACCTAGTTGAAGCCAACTTCATTTCTCCTTGGAAGCCAACAGGCTGACAAGAGGAACACTCCCCTGCCCAGGTCAGTCAGCTGATCCATTTGGACTTCACCGATATAAGTAACTCAGACCAGAGCTTGGCCTCTGGCACTGAGATGGCAAGTGGTACAATGTGACTCACCTTCAAATGGCTAAGGATTCACTTCCCAACACACAGCTGAATAGCCTCATCCATACTACTTGTCAGGAAAAGAGCTCTGCATATGGTCCTCCCCCAACTATGCCACGGGTCAAAAAGGGACATGGATGCAGTTATGCATTACCAAAGGCCAGTGCCTGGGCCTCAGCCCTGTTTAGGGGACGAGCATGTAGCCTGGTCCTCCTTTTACAGAAGAGCAACAGGAGCCCAGCAGAAATGTGACACAAGGAAGACAATGGAAGTATTGGTAGAGATTGATTTGGCTCAATTTAAAAAAAAACAACTGTGAAACCAGGGATGTTATATCCATTATTTGTTCCTGTGAAAGGCTGCTGTCATCATCCTACCATATGTACCAAGTTTCCAAAACAAAAAAACCAAACCAGTCTTAAATGCAAAATGTGTCACATACCTTGCACTAAGAGCTTTTTTCCTATAAAAAATATTTTGCCTGATGTAACAAACTTCTTTCCTCAAATGGCTTCTGTTGCCTTTACCCTGTCAAATACATTCAATTAAAGTAAAATGGGGTCAAAGGAGAGAAACAAGCAAACAAAAATAACAATAAGACCTATTCAGGTCATTTATCCTTCAAACTTCTACAAAGTCCAAAATAAAGTTCTTATTTGTCATTGAATCTCTGCAAGCAGTAGGCCACTTACTTTCACATAGCATGGGCTTTTAAATGTTGAAAGCAACGATTCCCCAAAAATTCCCCATTAATTTCATCTGATGAAAGGAGTTTGAAGTTTTGGATGTCCCACCTCTGGAAGTATTCAAGATCACATTGAATAGGGCTCTGAGTAACCTGGTCTAGTGGAATATGTCCCTGTTCACAACAGGGAAGTGGGAATTAGAAAATCTTAAAGGCCCCTTCCAATCCAAACCATTCTACGATTATATCAAATGGACCCTACATCAAGGAGAGCAAACGACCCTGGGATAAGCCTGGAATGAAATTGCAAAGCCTGCACACCAGTGTAACACCTGTGCAATCTATATAATGGTGTTATCTAAGAGGTAAACTATTTGCTTTAAACAGCTGGAGATTTCAAGGGGAACAGAACAGCGGGAATAGTGCAGGGGACAAACTTTCAAGGTTGGACCTGGTTTAGGCAGCACCTTCTCGTCTGTGACTTGTCAGTCAGAGTCAATGCTCAGAAAATGTTCTCACTCCATTACATACAGAGCAAACCTGGCTCCAATTTGTATCCTCTCTTGGGTTTAGGCAGTAGCTTTACCAAACAAAACAGTTGTCCTAGGACCCAACAGCTTATTGCATTTGGGAAACAGCATCTGGACCTGGTATGGAATTATAATGAAGGTAAACAAATAAGCAGGAGTGCATAGATTGCAAATAAATGCTATTAAAGTGATATCATATTTAGAAGCAGGCTTTGTTTTACCCAAAGGTGCATTATCAGGCATAAAAATGGCCTCCCTCGTGAGGGTTTTTGGCCTCTGTCAAATCAGATCTAGACTGCTGTAGTATATCTATAGCCAAACACATTTTGAACTCATAAGAAAGTTTTGTACCTATTAATTACATTGATTTTATCTGGAACACATTTATTTAAGTGAAGAGAAACAAAATAAAAGGTTCTTGAGATATGGCAAATATTTTCGCTCCTTTGAGTCAGCATCTGAAGTTTAATCATGGAAGATGCTGACACTGCTTCTTTTCTTTCTTCATGTGCACAAACAACCCACAAAGTTTCCTTCAGTAACAGGGAAAGATTCCCTCCTTAAGGAATGACTTCCCTCTTATTGACATGATTTTTCAACACCAGCTAAAACAATGGATCCTATATTTTAACACTTACTAAAATCAAACTGAAGTTTTAATAAATTTACTGTCATCAATTTTTATGATAATTTTCTTATTCACTCTTCTGTAAGATCCTACCCTATTTCGTATATGGCCTTGATCTTTTAAATTTTGGAGATAAAATTTTCTTGCTTGCTACTGGCTCGGTGTGAGTTTTTCCAAACAGTTTTCCTTTTACCTTACATCAGTCTCTTTTGAAAGACTAGGGACAGAAAAGCATAGGGGGAGGAGTGGATGATGTTCCGTTTTAAAACAGTGAACTTTTCTTTGAAGGTTCCGTTTAGGAGCAGAAACCATGAAATGACAAGGTAATGGCCTTTGTATCAGGAAAATGTGCTTTGCAAATTTGCATTTAAAATGGATTGTGCTCCAAGCCTTCTGGTGCTGGCTCAATCATCCCATTTTGTACACGTACAGTAGACGTTACCTAGGGTTCAACAGGTAAAACTGCTGTTCCACTCACATTTTCCAGGGATAAAGCTACACCTTCTTTGCCACACCAACTTCATCACATGTGCCAGATCCCAAGCATGGAATAGGAATCTCTCTGAGACCTACACAAGAGAAAAAAATATAGGATAAGTAGATATGACAAGAAGAGGTGTCAGGAGGAAGAGCAAAAAGGCGGCTAAAAGCAGCAAACCTGCAAACCAGCAGAAAGATGTCCTAAGGGACAGGTGAGACAGATTTGATGAAGCATGGGGCATGAAGCTGACGGGGCAAAGACACCACAATACAAAATGGTGAGAAATTCAGAACAGAGCCAGGGGGATAAGGAACAAGTGACTGGAGGCCAGAAACAGAGTGAAGAGATGGAGAGGACAGAAAGGTGAGAGTAACATTGTCAGAACAATGTAGAGCTCTTCCTAAGGATAAAATGCTCAGCTTTGTGAGAGTGTTGAAGACCTTGCACGTGAAGGAAGGAACAAAATGTGAATGTGGACCTGTTTTGACTATCTTTGTTTGTGCTTATAGACAATTACAGGAAATTCAAAGTGATCTTACAGACAACAAAAATAATAAGCTAAGGGACAATATAGTCTAGTGCCTCAGCACACAGGCATTTAAAGAGAGAACACATAGAACTACTCATACCAAGAAGGAAAACAACAGATTTTGACTCTAGCAAGTAGGGAAAGGATAAAAACCACAAGAGGAGCAGATTGGTACAGTTGTTATGAGTGAAGGGTGTCTTATACTTTGGTGACATCCCACTACATCAGCAGCGGGCAGGGATAAATCTTAATGCTCCTGAGCCTTTTAATTCATTTAAAAATCCTGTTACATGAAAGACTCCTTGTTGCATAAATCAAGAACCATCAGTGCAGAACAATGGGTCAGAGCTTTGGCAAACTACACAAAGATGACTGATTCGTGCAATTACCTAACTGTACAGGCTGAACTAATTGGTGATAGAATAATGACAGGACAAAAATCCAGGCACTAAATGTGAATGCTTAGAGATCCCATTAACTCTACGGAGAACCAGAGACATGCATGGCTAGTGAACAAACTCACATCCAAGTAGAGAACACAAACAAAGCAGTCACAAAGGTATGTAAGAAAGCAGAGCAAGCAAAGCATGAAAATTTACTGAAAATTCAGCAAAGAAAGACATACAAATAAAAAGCAGTATAGATGAAGAAAATACAAAGACATATGGTTAGTGTAGGGAAAAAAAAATATAATAATGAAATTCTCTTTGCATGGGACCACATTCAAGAATTCTGACAAGCCATTATGCAAAGAATGTCAGACAAGAAAAAAATGCCCCCATAGTGAGAAAGTAATCAGTGACTCAGAGATCTTTACATGTATGTGACATCAGTGAAGTGCAAAAGAGAAAAAAAATAAATGGACTGTGAAGCTCAGACTAGTACCAGATGCAAAGACAGGGCAGCAGAAGAGAATAAGAAAGAGAATGTAATTTAACAGTAGGCATCAATGTGTGTGAAAGGCACAAAGACCTCTTCAGAAGTGTACATAAAGAGACAGAAAAATAGCAGAACCAAATTTTTGATTCTCTGATAACATAATCACAATACCATGAGTCCAAGTAAATTAAGAGTAAAATATCAAGTTAGAAGTAGATAAAGTGAAAGTTCAGGTAGCACAAATGTTAGGAAGACATTTAGCAAAAATCAGAGAGTTGTTACCCCAGCATATTAAACCCAAATTACAGATGATTCCTATGACAGACACAGCAATAAAAACAATACTCTGTGAGGCCAATGCACTACTTCATCCATGCAATGAAGGACTGGACTTTTGAGGGAAGACATGAACTGTGACACTTAGAGACAATAAATCATCAAGTACCCTCTCTTTAGACAATAGAAGAAGTTAATATCTCCTTTTATTTGTTTTAATATCACACATTTAATATCAAAATTTCAGAAAGCAGCATATGATAGGTATCAGAAAACAAAAAAACTTACATTAAAAATTAAAAGAAAAATAATAATGCAAAGAAAAATTCCTCACAATGAAAGAACTTCTAGATGATATACTAAAGCAAAACTCTTCATAATAAAATCAGTACATGTTACCAAGTGAGAACAGCCATCTATTTTGCAGTTGTCACCATAGGAAATTATTAGTTCATGTTATACCATGCATAAGTTCCACTCTTTCACTTGGAAGCTCAGAAAGCATCGCAGGAATGTGCAGGAGTCAGTGAGGTACCATAGGGCAAAAAGAGCATGCTAGAGCCCAGGAGCTTTTGTCTCTGAGCATCCCAGTCTTGGAGGGTGAAGGAGGGGAGCCAGTATGATAAGAGTTTGGGGAACACACAGCCTCCAAACCTGGTGGTGGGGATACATGAAGGAAAAAATATAGTGTTGAAAATAGGTAGAGTAAGGGATCAAAGTCATTCATTTTTACATATAACATGAAACAGTAAATCATGCCTTTTATCATTTTCTCTTACATGACAATCAGCTGTGATTACACACCCAGACAGTAGTCTTTTGATCCATATTTGCTGTAGAGTGACATGGAAAAGGCACAGCCCAGAGGACAACAGCAGCCACCTTGAAAGCTAGCACCCCTGTGAAGGGTGCTGTGGCAAAACCACCAGCATTGGGACCTGAGAGCGGGGGCATGGTTCCTGTTACATCCCGCCCCTGAAGGCGAGAGTAACTCAAGTTGTTGTTAATAGATTCCTTGGGGCAGATTAGAATGAAACAATACTGAATGATTGGTGTTTATAAACAAATATATATATGTGTGTATATATATACATGCACATATAGGGTTTACTTTGCCCAGCCATGATCCACGGCCCTGATGAGCCAGTCCACCATTGGGCCCATGTCCCAGGCTGGTCTTGCCCCATCCTAATCCTCAGGGAGGTGTCCAGTGCCAGGGCTGTGGCTGCCCCAACACTCCTAGTTGGCCTGTTCCTGTCTGGAGAGATAGGACAGGCCCTGCCTACTTCTCTGCCATCATCCATCTGGGGAGCCCCCTCCACTTCCAACACTCATTCCTAGGGAGCCACCACTGGTAATGTGTTTGGGTCACCATTCAGACAAAAGAAAATGTTCCAAGTTCTGTATCCAGGTACCCACCAGGCTTTCCATACTGGCAAGTAAAGCAGGGTGAGGACACAACCTGGAGCCCTTGCACACATGTGGTAGCCCAACTGTTGAGCTGCCATCCTCGACAACCCCATTGATGAGGAGTGGGAACGGGGCAGAAGGACAGTTTTAACTAAATGAAGGCGCATCTTAAAGCCTGTTTTATTTGCCACTACTGGTGAAAGCCTATTATGTGCTACTCTTGTGGGAAAAGTTCAAGCTGTGTGTTCAAGAAAAGGGAACTATTCAGGCAAAGTTTAAATACCCATGACTACAGATCATTTTTAAGAGCTGATGTGTGTTACTCAATCTCCAATGTTAGGCATTTGATGCATGGTACACAACACAGGTATGTGCTTATCAAGTTATGCAAAGCAGCATCACCCCACAAAATAAATATCAACTAAATGAAAGTGTGAGATCTTCAGCCAGCTAGTACTATTTCTGTCCTTCTATAATACAGAAATATAAAATATAAGGCTAAGGGTCTGTTCTATCCTGCTGCCAGAGCAAGGGAATGGAAAGAGTCTAGTAACAAATCCTCCAGTGCAAACAGGAATACATGTTCACATTTGTTGTGCTGGGCACTTGCAGAGCAACCTCACCTGTCTCTTCAAACAGCAGGACTTCACACAAGCCAAACCATGTAGCATTTTTTCCCCTTTATTCTCATATCATAATATCCACACCTAATGAAAGCAGAAAATCTCCTAAGAGATCAGAGCCACTCTGAAAAAAGTCAAGAGAGAAGGACCATATAGAAGCCAATAGTGGAATTCATCTTCCCTAATTGTAGGCAAACAGGAGGTACACATGCCCTCTAAGCTACTTGTTTACTCTGCTCTTAGAGTTATAGACAGCTGTCGCTGGATAGGTAACTGTTCTGGAGGCCCCTATTTCTTCCTAGTGATTTCAAGGGGAACCTTATAGATAGTTTAGAGTACAGACTGGCCTTTTTTCCAAACTAAAGAAGCAGCAAAATCCAATTTTCCCAATGCCAGTCAGAAGAACAAGCCAATTGAAATGTATTATTTACTTCTAAATGAAAGCTGGAAAAGCAAAAATTTACAAGACCACAGAATGACCAAGGTTGGAAGGGACCTCTGGAGGTGATCTGGTCCAGCCTCTTGCTCAAGAAGGTTGCCCAGGACCATGTGGGTTTGTAATATCTCAAGCACGGAGACTCTACCTCCTCTCTGGGAAACTAGTGCCACTGCTTAGTCACCTCTACAGTAAAAAAGTATTTCCTGACGCTCAGATGAAAACGCCATACGGCATCTTTCTTGTATTCCAAGAGATAATCATAAAAAAGCATGGGCCAACACCTTTGTGACAAACTCCCTATAACAAATAATGGCCTTGATTAAACAGGGTAGTATTTGATCAAGCCTCAATTTTTTTTCTTCACTGCCTACTGCACCAATATATCACAGCTGATCTGTTCAAAATGCCTGAGGCAGCTTGTGGGGTTCATGGGGAGTTCATGCCATAATAATTTATAAGACTGATTATGAAAGAAATTTTGTACCGAGCAAGAAGAGGCTGAGTAAAACAGGACAAATGGTCTGATTAAACACAACAAGTAAAACCCAGAGCAAGCTCTCAGGGAAAGGAAAGAGACCAAATTTACTGTACATGCTCTGTAAGAGAATGAATTTGATGGCAAGTGAAGGTAGATCACTTTAACAGGAAAAGCAATACATTCAACTCACAAGGTCTCCTATATGAGGCAACCCAGTATTAAATTTGCATTTTCACTGACAAACAAGACTGCAACACGACTGAGAAGAACAACAGGAAAAGAGAATAGCTGGATTTCAGGTGTTTTTCTGAAATGCACTTACATTTAGTCTTGAGCAATAAGAAAGAACATCTTCAGAAAGTCATAATTAAGAAAGGGATCCAGATCTGTGAACTAATAAAAAACCCCACAATACCTCGGAAACTGTCCTCTCAGTAGGAGTACTGGTAGATAACTTTTTAGAAAATGTATTTATAAACAAGTCAACAAGTTTCAAAGGCTTGATGGAATACTTTCACTTAATCTTGTATAGGAATGAGATATTTCTTGAAAAGGGCTTGCAAATTCCAGATATGAGGGTTTTTTTCCCCTTAGCAAATAACTCTGCTTTGAAGAGTGCACAGATACACTCCTGAAACACTTCTGCCTTACAGGTCCATTTTGACAACCTACAAAGTAGGATCACATGGCTTAGCATGTGGTTGTGATGGTCAGCTTGAGTGACACTCGCATACAGATCAGATCATTTCAGAGACAGCTCTTTTTGTGCTGTATTTCAAGTCCTTTGCCAAAAAGCAGCTGACTGCTGTTAGCTTATAACTTCATAAAAATACCCCAAACATCTAAGCACAAAAACTGGATATAAAAGATCTCTAACAACGGAAAATGGGCCCCACAATTTAATGAACTCAACAAAACTGATGAAAGGAATGGAAGGAATGTCGTCTGAGGAGCAGCTAAGAACTTTGGGTTTGTCTAGTTTGAGGAGAAGGAGGCTGAGTGGTGAACTCATTGCCCTCTACGGTTTCCTGAGGAGACAAAGGGGAGATGACAGTGCTGAACTCTTCTGCCTGGTATCCAGTGATAGGAGAGATGAAAAAAGTTCAAATCTGTGCCAGGGGAGATTTATACTGGACATAAGGAAGCATTTTTGTTTTACTGAGAGGGTGGTCAATCACATGAACAAACTTCCTAGAGAGGTGGTTGATGCCCCAAGCCTGTCAGAGTTGAAAAGGCATTTGGACAATGCCTTTAATAATATGCTTTAACTTTTGATCAACCCTGAAGCGGTCAGGCAGTTGAACTAGATGAGTATAATAGATCACTCATAATTTAAAATATTCTATTATGTTCTATTCTATTCTAAAATAAGCATTTTTCAGATAATCCACCAGTCTGATGTGAATAGAACATGAGACTAAAAGCAAGGGATAACAAAATAAATTTAGAATATGTCAGGACAAGATGAAGCAAGTTCAAAGCACTAGCCAGTCCTCAAAAGAAAGACTTGATGATTTTTGCAGCATCTTGCTAAATAAACAAAGGCTTTGTAGCAAGACACAGAAGATATTATTCCCAAAACAAACTATTAAACTGTCATGGTTTAGGAATGGTATTCCCCAATTTAGTGTTCTTCCCCAATGTACTGTTCCCGCTGAAAACACTCCAAATCACGTCCTGTTCATTAACTTCCTCCTTCCCCTCCCTCTCCCTCTTTGAAGGGCTGCAGGGGAAAATTGGAGGCACAGAAGTTAAATATCACAGGTTGAGATAAAAAAAAATTCTAGAAACAACAATGAGATAATAAATGAACAGTAACAACAGCAATATTAATAAGAGAGTGTACAAGAGAAGTGAACAATTCACACACAAGAGCTCACCATGCAGAATCTGGCACTGCCCTGACCACTCACCCTTGTGAGTTGGGTTAATTGGTCCCAGAGTCAAGAAGACCATCTATTCTGCAGAGTGGCACAAGGTTGAGCTGAAATCTTAATCCAGATGGACAAGAGAGTTTTGTAACAGAATTCCAATGCAAGGAATCAGTACCTTCCAGCTCAACACTTCCTGAAATTTCCCCAAATGTAGAAGCAAAACCAAAATAAAATAAAATATGCATGCAGTAGGACAGAAGATATCTGTGAGAAAGTCACATTCTCAGTTCAATGATCAAAGTGGAAGCAAAGCTTGGAGATGCTGACAATTCAGACTAGTGTAATGAGGAAACAGCTTTTAATGGAGACAAAAATGTCAATTAAAATGTTTACAGTCACAGCATTTTGCTTTTCATTGCTGCATGACAACCCAATATTTGTTCAAATAGCAGGGATAAGCCAATTCCACAGCTTCAAAGAAGCACAAGTGAGCAAATTCAAATAACAATACCATAGCAACCACCCCATGGTCACCTCAGTTAAAGAAAATTGGATCCCCCTAGATCACTATGTGAACACTCAAGGTGTTGAAACTGAAATACTAAAACTGATAGAACTGGTTTTAATGCATTTCTTTCATTTCTTTCCTGTTGTCACTATCTAATTAGAGACGGGATAAGTGAATTTTCCCACCTTTGTACACTGCGCTTTCCTTTCATGCCAGAATTCCCAGTAATAGATAATAACCTGCTTCAGCCCTGAGCTGTTATTAGTTACAGCCTGGTGCAATTCTGGTTTAAGTTCAGAAGAATCTAATAGACTTTTGCAACGCCAATCAACATCACTATTCACTGTGAAGGGTAAAAGGGAGAATGTAAAGGTTATTGCTTCTGGCAAAAATAGAACTTAAGTATTTTCTCTTGAGATCTGATGAGCTCATATATGCTGGAGAGGAGGTATGCCACATTGGAAATCGAGTGGTTCAAAACTGGAGGAAATCTGCAGGGGTCAGCAAAGAACAAATGTCAGGCAGTCACATTTAAACACAAGTACAGCCAAATTCTGTGCCAGATTCTGTGCCATTTATGGAATTTGCCTTTCACCTGCATGCCTCAATGATCACAGCACCTTCCCTTTCCTCCTGGAGAAACCATAAGACCAGGTAGCTCACTCATTTCCACCTAACTGAAGAGTCTGCCAGAAAAAAAGACCTGACCAGGGCTGACACATGTAGCCAATGCACCATCCCAGAGCAGATGACTCAGCTGAACAGATACTCATAATTGATTGGGTGCTTCACATACCAAAGTCAACAAAAGGCAAGATCAATGAGAAAATAAAACAAAACCTGAGATCAGCTAGAAGTTGTACTTCATGACATAAACAAGTCTTAAGATATACATCCAGCCTGGAAAGAAAACCTTTTGCTCATTCAATATAACCACTTAATTTTGAATTAGACTTAGTTTGATTGTATGTGTGTGCATCATGGTCCATAAATTTCCTGGCTTGAAATGGGTTTCTCTATTCTATATAGCTATCTCTTTATTAGTAGCACCATAAAGAGTGGATTATTGTCTCTGCAGGGCAAATCAAAACTTCGTGTATACAGTGTCACTACAATGTTAAAATCTTTAACTTCTAAAACCCATGTCTTTCATCCAAATTAGCGATTCTCTCTATCCAACAGGTAAAAAAAATTCTTACAAAGAACATTCAAATAACTGAAGTGGGATGCAGGTGTTTCTAAATTAAATGACACTGATTTTACTTCTTGTCATGACTACAGGGGTTTAAATTGCTCTTAGAAGAAGAGTCTTAAGATTACTCTCCTTTGCATAATTTTGTCTCCATTTACTGCATAGCTGTGGCTGTTACTAAGAAATATCCTTTCACCAGTAAATATTTTAACTTATAAGCAAGTTAAGAAGTAAAAATATAGGTATTTTGATAAAAGCCCAAACATTATGCATATCAAAATAATTTTTTATTGTTAGAAATCGAATATACATTGATTAGAAGTCCCAGGTTTCAGTTTTATCTTACTTTCTTGGCATTTCTGAAACTGATTTAGGAACAACATCAAAAAGCCTATTAAAATCTATCAAGAAACTAATACTGTCACCTTTTCGGCTGGTAAAAGTATGAGGCCGACACAGCAGCAAAGGGAAAAGGGTATTTTACCTTGGTTTTAATAGGATTCTAGGTGCACAGCTCGTCACAGGTGCAAACATGGCAAAAACCACCCAGGCGCCCCACGCCCCCGAGCGCACCGACCACCAGCACACGCACACCCCACGCACCCAGAGTATACAATTTTATGGACCTCACAAATTAGCATATCTATTTTAAATCCCCCAATAAGAAACTCAATAGATGAAGTAACTGTCCCCCTACTCTAGTTACCCTCCTAAATGAGATTACAGTCCACTTTACAAAACATGTTCCAGAAAGACAGACTTCATCCAAGGTTGGAGCCTGTAGTTCTGAGACAGTACTGTGTATGTTTCATCTTCTTGCTTTTGCAGGACCCACAAACTAAGCTAAATATCAGACTACAAGAATTATAGGCATGTGGGACTAAGGTACAAGGACAGTGAAATGGTTTAAAGTGTATTAAGGGTATAAAAGGCATTTTAAAAGGGTATAAAAAGAAAAGACAAAAACCATCAGGGATCAATACAAATGAAGAAAGGAAAATCAGTAAATATGCTATTTGGACACTTAGCCAGCAATTATTATAGCTTCCATTAAAAAAAAAATAATTAATATTCTATTGAAAATTCAGAGATTTTTTCACATTCAAAATTTATGTGATCCTATGATTGCTACACTATGGTAAATACACACATTTTCAGCTCCAGTAAAAGGATAAAATCTAGAAGAATAGGATGATAACATCCAAGGATCCAAGATTTTGTTCATGAGTTACAAAGAACAATCATCTATAGCATGTTTTCCCTTTCTTTAAGCAAATTTTTAAAAGCCCAAAAGCTCAAGATGACATTTACAAGAACAGTAAGAGCCATTTACAAAACAAACAAAAACTGCTGTTGTTAAAATTAAACAGATTTCATTATGAGTTTGCATTTCTAACTAAGATATCAGACTCTACTGCGCATGATTTATTACTGTCATGATGCAGTTTTTTATAATCATGTGGGATCCTCATGATACCCTAATATTTCCAGGATTCTCATAACATATGCCCAAATGGAATCCACAGCCCCTAATATTTACTGCTTCCTCCTATAGTAAATTATTTTACCTCAGCTGATTTGTGATGGTCAGGTGGGCTTTTGAGAGAAGTTCCTCCAGAAAAAAATTCAACAAGACCACACATTCTAATATGAAGTACAATAACAATGTAGAAAACATTTCTTGGGCAGAGGGAGGAAGCGCTAGCAAAGAAGAAACATTTCACCTGAGATTCCAGCCGCTTGAAGAACTGTTCATGGTGAATGAGAGTTTAACTTCTTACAAAACTATTCCCTCTTCTTTTTCCCCCACTCCTCCCAAGGTACTACCATGTCACGGTTTGAGCTTGGCCAAATGCCAGGTACCCCCAAATTAACACACCCACACCCAGGGCTCATGAGTTGAGATAAGGAAACCTGGGAGAAGACGCACTTAGAATAGGCAAAACAGGACTAACTTAGGTTGCAAAGTGATCTAATTTATTACTAACAGAGTCAGAGGAGTAAATGAGAAGTAAAATAAACCCTTCAAGGCCACCGTTTCTCCGCTCACCCCCCTCCCTCCTTCCCAGCAGCTGCACAAGGGAACAAGA
>VZRN01002987.1:369828-383496 GCA_013397935.1 Dasyornis broadbenti
CTTCGGCATGGGCGAGTGGATCTCAGCATTTCCCGTGGGCCCCCATGGGCTGCAGGGGCACCCCCTGCTTCACCATGGGCCTCACCACGGCCTGCAGAGGCTGCAGAGCTCTGGCGCCTGGAGCTCCTCCTCCCCCTCCTTCTCCACTGACCTTGGTCTCTCCATGTTGTTTTCCCTCACACACTCTCACCTACTCCTCCTCCTCTGGCTAAGGAAAAGTGCGTGCACCCATTGTTTTGATTTCTTCTTAAATATGTTTTTCACAGAGGCGTAACCAACATCTCTAATTGGCCCAGGCTTGGCCAGCAGCATGTCCATCACCTCAGAGCTGGACATGGTGAAGGCTTCGAGAAGCTTCACTGAGGAGCCATCTTTGTGGGCCCCTCCCACTAGAAAAACCTGGGCCAAGCTAAACCACAACATACCACAAGCTCCTAACTTTCTCCTATTTCTTCCAAGCAGAGACATGACAGAAAACAGAACATAAGGTTTGAAGAATATGGATTATTATCTGCCTATCAACAACCAGCAGCCCTAGGTATTTTGATTGTGCAAGCTCACGCTCTCAAAACATGAAATTCAAACTTTTCTATATCTCATGATTTCCTACAATGAGTATGTTAAAGAGTTTGTTTTCACCTGCACTTCATGCCCTGTAGCAAATGTGTGTGGCTTTGATCAGTAAACATTCTTCTGCTCAGAGAAAATACTTCCATCTTTACAGATCACCTGTGTCATCTAGAAACAAAGGCAGTGACTACATATAGAATATTTGGAGCCGACATTTGTGGTTTTTGAAGGAGGTGGTCGAACAAAACAGTTTTAAATTTATAATGTTTGATATTAAAAAGGGATAGAAAATGTAAAAACTACTTTTTTTCCCCTAAAATATTTCAATTATGTAGCAAAATATCAAGACAAAGTGTTTTCCTTGTATGTATCTAGAAGCATTGCCTGAGTATTACTTCAGAACAAAGAAAGAGTTTGTGAATTTCATTCATTTTCAGTATAAAGTGGGGTTCTGTTCTTTCTGGCTCTTATGGTACATCCGAGACATTGGGGGATAAAATAAACCAAGCACAAGCCACCTTGTTACTTATTCATTTTAAAAATTAAAGAAATACTGACTTACAGAAAGACAAAAAGAATTAAATTTCAACTAATGGAACACAGAGAAATTTGGCAGTCTGCTTGAGTAACTGAAGACCACTAGAAATACTTTTATCTTTTTAAAAAAAAAAAAAAGCAATTTTCCACTGGGAAAAACTAATAGCAGTTAATTACCTCCAAGATATTTGGAAAACAAAATTTGCACTGCAGTTCTGCATATTAAAACTTAACATAGAAATCATAATATAACTGATGGAATTTTACAAGGAGGACAAGTATCTTGGAAAACAAAACAAATTCTCAAATAAATTTTCGAATGAAATTGTGGTTTTACTTCACCCATTAAGCTTCAAGACATCTGTATTTTGTTCAATCAAGGTTTCTGAGGGTTCAACAGAGAAGGCAGAAATATCTTCCAGAAGATCTAATGGGAACATGGCAGAAGCGAAAAGTTGCTGACCCATACACACACTTGAAACAACTTGATTTGTCAGAATTAATAATAGGAGTTTTTTAGTTAATTTAAATCAAATTTGGCATAGAAGATTGTGGGGTTTGTCTTAGAACATAGTACTTTGCACCAGGTAAAATTTTCTGGCTCAGGCTGAGTAAGAGATAAGATGAGGTAAGCTTTTAAATTGACCAATAATTCAAAGAGAGTTCTTGCAAATCACAGACAACCATGAAATTGAGGCCTACTTTGAATTCACTGGTTCTAGCTTTTTCAGCACAGAAAAACTAGAGAACAGGACCATGTAGAACTGCACCAGATACCACAAACATAATTAAATTTCTTTTTCTGTTTATTAATATCCTCTAAGAAAACAACAGCAACAGCAGAAATGTTGGAATTGTTGCAGAAGGATGGAAAACAAAAAGATAATTTTCTGGACATTTCAGGTGTTTCTCTTCTCTTTGTCAAAAACAAGTACATAAGCACTTTTCATGCTGATATAGTGTTCTAATTTTACCAGCATTATTTTCCTATCAGAGAATGAACATATTGATGAGAATGTTTAAACCACAAAATATTCTTAATGTTATAATGTCCAATTAGGAATAAAACATCTAAGCTAACTTCAAAGAAAGAGACTACTGCATATGATGGTGTTTTGGAAATTGTTTCACATTGGAATGCTCAACTGTTAGCAGAGAAGGAGACTCTTGAGTATCATCTTTTACTTTAACCTATTGCAAGAGATACATTTACTTCATTAAAAAGACTGCTGCCTGTAGACATGGCTAATGAAAATGAGTTTAAATCTGGTAAGGCTACTGAATGCAGAACACTATCCCACCTATACCTTGCTACAGAAATTGCATTGAATGTATAGATATGTACACATATTTACATTGACATAGACCTATTTACTTTCATATGAAATGCATCTGTTCGCACATGAGCTGGGTGACAGTTATTCCTCCCATTCTGTTTTCTTAACATGAAACGAATAATAAAATAATACAAAGAAAAAGAGAGAACTTACAGAAATCTGAAAGTGCAAAAATGTATTAGTCTGGAGATTTTCCTTTCTGCAAAGCCAGTACTGAAGTATTTTTTCTGTCCTTTCTACAATAAGATTTTCTTACAACTGCTTACATGTCTTCCGACCTTTACCTGTTTAGATTGAAGCATTTCACATGCTTGTTTTGCAGGAGTAATTGAGTGATTCCCTCAGAAATGAAATAATATGGAGGAATCACCATGGTAGAGCTCTTTAAGGACATTTGTAAGGGCTCGTCTGTGTTTTTGAGCAGGGGCTTCACATGGATCACCTCCAATAATGGGGTTTTTTTTAATTTCCACTCAAACTAGTTGATAGGCCCTGAATGCTTCCATTTGTGTCTGCTCAGTGGTTTAATAGCTAAACTATCTTCTCTGCTCAGATCTCATCTGAGGGATGAATAGGTCTTTCCCTGGATTTGCATCTGCCATGGCATAGTACCTGCTGCTGTGGCAGAACGACTCAGTGACTGCTCTAAAAAGACACAGGAAACAGACAGATGGAAAAAAAAGCTGACTATTTTAGAGCAAATAAGGCAAGCAGAAACTGAGATGCCAAACCAGAACAGATGCTGGAGGTGTGTGGGACAATGTGATAAGAAAGTAAAGGAGCAGTGAGGAGTTGCAGAGCTGAGAGATAAAAGCAAGATTATCCCTCTGCACTAAATATTTTCTGTGACACTGAATATGCCACTAAGACAAACATTTTTCCCTCTACAGATGATCAATGCACAGAGTCTTTTAAATATGTGTTTGCAAACTGATTTTCTCCACTTTCAGGCTCTGTTCTGCAGTGCAAAACACTTTATAACTACTGAGGGCCATGAGAGCTATGTTCTGAGCAGAGGAGTGGCTTTCAGGGGAGCAGACACCTAACTTCCATACACTTCATTTTTCTGGGAACTGAGAATCTAAACATCATTTTTTTGTGGTTTGGGGGTTTTTTTGGGTTTTTTGGGTTTTGTTTTGGTTTGGTTTTTTCCTTGTTTTTTCTGGTTTTTTGGGGTTTTTTTTCCAAAAAAAACAAGAAATCGTCCCCAGTCCCATCTGTCAAATGGCCCAGACTTTATATCTAGGACTGGCCTCCAGGTGTGCTGTATATTCTCCTCAATCTTTTTCACAAATCTTGTTAGTAAGTAATTTGTTCTTAGAAAGTGTTTAAATACAACCAGAAGGGAGAGATGAAGATCTTGATCACACAAGGTTTTCGAGTCAGCAGTGAGATCCTTTGAATACATTATACAGGCTACCACCCTGAAAGTCCTTATTGTTGGAATATGTTGTTTTGCTATTACACAGTATGGAAGGCACATAGTATGAAATTCACCAGCTGTTTTAATTTGAGAAATGTATGCTATAATCACAGTATCAGTTTACTCATTTTTATAACAATTTTCTATTTCACATGCTTTACAATCTGATATGACTGGATATGCTAGAACCTCTATTTGTCAGCTTCCTTGTATCACTTCAGTTTAAAGAAAAAAAAGAGGGGAACTTTGCTCTGACTTGCTACATCTGACTGCTGACCTTTATGCTATATATAATTTCTGAAAAACAACCAAAAAAAACCCCAAAAAACCACCTAAAGTGGAAACTTTCCCTGTGACTTCATCACATACATAAATAGGCCATAGAAGAAGGGTAACTATGAAGAACTAGTTATATATATAATTATCACTTCATCAGCTGACACTGTAATCCTGGCAGGAGGGAAGAGGAAAAGAATAAATCAGTGGGTATCAGGGTTTCAGCTGGCAGACTTTCCCTACAGAAATGACACTCTAGCTTCCACCTCAGGACCTTTGCCCAGAACCTAAGCCTTACAAGTGAGCCTCTTTGTCCTACACCATCCTCATTCTTTGGACCCCCAGTCGGCTGTTTTGCTGTAAACAGCTGCTTGGAGGAGCAGAACTCCAGGCAGGTAGCCTATAAAAAAAGCACAGACTTAAGCAAAATGCTTCAGCTGAAGCAAAAAACTTTATTTAGTTGAATTTTGGGTTTGCTTTTATCTCTGTATAATACAGACCTATCTAGCTATAATAAAGACCTATCTAATTATATCACTTCAGTCAGAAGAATACAATATATCGGGAAGCACTACAGCAAAAAAACCTCTCAAAGCTTTCTCAACTCCTTCCTGAAACACTATTCAATCAAGTACAGCATTATTGTGACTTACCCTTCAAAGTAAAAACACTTCCTCTTTTACTCTCAGAAAGAAAATCTGTGAGCTTCATTATAAAACAATTAGCATTTGAGTTAAAGCTGGAAGCTGCTAGCTGAAAGACATACGAGGATTGCAATGGGCTTTACTGAATAAGGTAGTAACTTTGGAGTGATGGTGCGAGATATTTGGAGGTTCTGATCCTGATATTGTATTTAATGACTGCACACTTCCCTACAGGTACTCCTAATTTAAATCTGAGCAGACTTGTATACTTCCTAACTTTCCCCTTATCCTCAGGCACTTACCTTTGACAAGGTGTTTGACACCTTCAGAATAGAAATGTCCATATCCCTCCTTCTCAGGCCTACATACTCCTATTGTTTGTTATATGTCTAATCTCAGACATCTAAATATTCCTCTGTATTATATTAATCACTCAGCAAAAAGCACTCAAAGTTGTCTAATTAATCCAGAATATAAAAGCCATCACATCAGAGAGACTCATCATAATGTAGTAAAACCTTTTCATATGATAGTCCCTGGAGATAAAATAATTTGTTTAGAAGAATGTGATTTTATGTGGATATTCCTCTCTGTTCCCAAAGTAACAATGTACATGTAAAACAAATGTAGCTTCATACCCACTTTTATACTTTTTCCTTATTACTGTAATAGTGTTGATACATGTTTCCATGTGCTTGTCAAAATAAGAGGTTAGCTCTGATTATTTGAAAGCTTCACTTAATTGACTTTCTGATACATAGCTAAATTCTCTTCTGGCTCAAACTAGAACAGCAGCACTGCATTTGATACAGGCGTTTAGAGGGCCAGCAGAGTTTATTGGTCAAATTCAGCTTTCAGTTGCTATAAATTGAGAGAGACTTAATTGATTTCAGCTAATGTATTGTAGAGTTGTACATTTGGGAGACAAATTTAGGCCAAGGACAGTAAGGACTGCAGCCACAAAATGATTGTGGCAGAGAAGTAGAATATAAATTCAGCAGTTTAGGGGCAGGTAATAAGCAGACCAAGGCAACACCAGGCTGGGTAAATGACCTGTCAAAAAAGCAGCTACAGTCAGCCTGTAGTTGGTTACTGCTAGGTTGACCTCAACTCTAAATTTCTAGCCCTACCTGATGTATTAAGCTGTTGGAGAGCAGTTTGTGTTGTAACTGCAGCACAGGTATAGCCCAGGTTATAGGATTATGCGAAAACCCCCCATTGATTGACCAGCCACCTACTGCTGATAACATTTTTTCAAATTAATTCTAAATAGTTTGTTAGCACAGTTCCATTTCTAAGAGATAGCTTACCACTTTCCCATGGTGTCATTTACAAAACAGCATGAAAACAACAGCCTCCAGGTGCTGTGAATTTCAAGCTGTTCCTTGTGAGATAAGTGCCATCAAGATTCCTTCATTTCTTTTTGGCAATCCCATATTTAACCATGTTGTTGAGTGTGCTGAAAGAAAAATCTGAAAGGGTTTTTCTCAGTGTTCATGTAAGTGTTGCTAGAGAGATTATGGAATGATTATTTTTCAAATTTCCTTTGAAGCACACTTGTTATTTGGACTCTTTTCTTACACAAGAGCTGTTTATTGGTTGCATTTTAACCTTAGCTGAGAGCAGGGAAGGGCCTTCCAAAGTTGCACACCAAACACGTGCAGAATTTCTAGGACTGACATACTTTGAAGCTGGTTTCAGATTTTTAAAGGGAACTGCAGTATGGTCATAACAAGGAAAGATAATCTTGTGTTTGGAAAACGTGCTTTAATATAGTTTTATAGATACAGACTCTGTTTTTAATATGAAATTTTATGTTTTAAATTTGCAGTCAGCTTTTGGGATCCCTCTCTGCACTAATTTCTGTTTTCTTCTTGAATTAAAAAGATACAAGTATCAATGAGCCACGTAGAATCAAATAAAAATCTATGCTTTTCCATTCATAATCATAACAATGATCTTACAAAGTCTCAACACAATGCTCACTCAGCTTACTGGAGACTGATTATGGTGGTTTGACCTTGGCTGGGTTCCAGGTACCTAGCAAAGCCTCTCTGTCATCTGCCTCTGCAACCGAACAGGGGAGAGAAAATACAGCACAAGACTCCTGAGCTGGGATAAGGAGAGGGAGAGATAACTCACCAGTTATTGTCATGGGCAAAACAGACTTCACTTGAGGAAATTATTTGAATTTATTACCAATCAAAATCAGTGCAGGATAATAAGAACTATAACAAATCTCAAAAACACCTTTCCCCCAACCCCTCCCTTCTTTCCAGGCCCTGCCTCCTCCACCCCACCTGCACAAGGAGTTACAGTCGGTTCAGCATAGGTTGTTTCTGCTGCTGCTCAGGGAGGGAAGTCCTTTCCCTGTTTCAGTGTGGGGTCCCTCCCTTAGGAGACAGTTCTTCCTGAACTGGGTCAGTGTGAGTCCTTTTCCATGGGTCTACAGGTTCCTGCCAGGACTCTGCACCAGCACAGGCCTCCCACAGTTTCCCAGCCTCCTCTCAGGCATCCACCTGCTCGAGCGTGAGTGCCCTCCATGGGCTGCAGGTGGATTTCTGCACATCTGTTGACATCCAAGGGCTGCAGGGGTACAGCTGCCTCACCATGGGCTGCACCAGGGGCTGCAGGGGAATCTCAGCTCCAGCACCTGGAACACCTCCTTCTTCACTGACCTTGGTTCCTGCAGAGTTGTCCCTCTCACATATTCTCACTCCTATCTGGCTACAATTTGTCTTCACAACAACCTTTTTTTTTTCATCCCTAAATATCTTGTCACCAAGGTCCTACTACTGTTGCTGATTAACTGGGCCTTGGCCAGTGGCAAGTCCATCCTGGAGGTGGCTGTCATTGACTCTGTCAGACATGGAGGGATTTTCTATCAGCTTCTCACTGAAATCAGCCCTGTCGCTCCCCTGCTAACAAAACCTGTCTGTGCAAACCCAAAGCGCTGATGCAGAATATTAGCCAGCCCAGAAAACTCTGTGAAGCCATCTGGCCTTGGGTCAGTAAACAGGGAGACCTTTTGGGAGCAGAGAAAGGGGAATAAGCTGAGACCTGCAGGCAATCCCATTACTGGCCATGCCCTTGATGAGGGGGTACCAGCCTGTGGCACCTGAGAAGGACTGGGCTGTGACAGAGAGGTCCCATCTATGGTCTAGTGATCATCGAATAAATGCAGGTGGATGACTTGAGACAGGTCAGCAATCACCCCGTGAAATCATAACAATTCAAAATAACCACTCGTGAAATAGTTCAGGAAAGAGCTGAAATGGGGTCCTGGGCCATCAGAATCATGGGAAAAGCCCCAAGACAGGCTATACAGGGACAGTCAGAGCTAACAGTGCCCTCAGATGTCATACAGCAGCCAAAATAATGAATGTCCTAGACATTTTAACTATGTTTGTGCTATGATTTTTGTGCTTGGTTTGGTGTTACCCTAAGCCAAACTTTAGTCCTCCATTCCAGGTCCAAATATCATTTTCATACACAGATTCTAAGTCCTAAAAGCTACCACTCACAAATATTTGAGAGAAGTGTTTAATCTACAGATGGATTAAGTAAGAACAGATGCAGGTTTAGTCCCTAAACTAAAAACACATCAAAAGTATACCCTTTGTAAATACACAACCACCTGTAACAGTGGCATCTCTTGCATCTTAAACTTAGCATGTGAAATGAAAATTACTGTTTCTAGAAGTCATCTGCTTCTATCAGATGGAAAACTGTCCTGTACCTCATGTTTCTGACCCAGTGAAACTGGTGAAACCCAGTAAAAGCTATCTCGAGAAAAGCTGTCATTCAGAGCTTCCTCATTCCTTCTTTGTACACTGTGCCCAGCTGAAGCGTCATTTCCAAAAAGTGCTCCAATTAGGAGGTTTGGTAAAGTTTCCAAGTCACATTTCTGTGGGATGAGAAAGTCCAGCACAATGACTCTCTGAAACAGACACAGCATATCCATTGAGCTATGAATGCTGCTTCCTCTCCTGCTTTTCTTTTCCATTTATTCATTAAAGAAAACACTAGTAACTAGTACTAGCAACTGCTGTGCTTTCAGAACTTGCCACTCCGTGGTTCCAGAGATGAAAATCCCCTTTCTCCTTTCACACTGGCTAGGAAACCTTCTGGTGTCCGTCTCTTGGTGCTTTGAGGTCGTGCTGCAAAGCCCAGCTACAGCTGAGAAGTTTCAGTGGTTTCACTCACTGCACTCTGAGATGGTGGTTGCCAAACTCTCTTGTACATGAAGGACACAGAAGCAGCTGCCCTACTTATATCCAGACCATCATATATCACCAATAAGCATCTGCAAATTATTTTGTTTTCTGTATAAATGTCCACGTGTCACCCTTGATTTGGTCCAGAACTTCCACTAACCATATGTGGCTTTATGTGTATGACCTAATGCTATTTATTATATATTTATTATTTATTGTATCAGTTATTTATTAGTACTTCTAGTTTTTTGGGGTTTTTTATGAGGGCACTATTGATATCCTTAGTTTTATTCAGTAGTTTAGTTTTATTTATATTTCTTTAAATAAATGTAACTCAAAGGTTTCTGTGGTTCCCCAGAAAGGGAACAGCAGGGGAGTTATGCATCCATTCCTTGGCTTCCCCAGTCTCATACTGTACACAAAACTTCCTCAACAATTTAAAAACATATGACTGTGATTTAGAGTAACACAGTCATGCTTCCCTTGCTACCAGAAGCATGAGAAAAGGACAAAGGACAGAACAGAGAGAAAGTATGAACATATGAAGCCAGTCATGTCTTATGCTGTCATGGTTAAATTCAGGAGTATGAAGTAAGATCCAGTGTTCTTCCTAAATGAAATCTGATTTAATCAACTTGATTAAAATTCCTGATTTGGAATCCCTGAGGTAAATAGCTCAGCTCATGCATTAGAGCCAAACTTTCAACAAGAACATTCTAGTTTAGGAAATGGTTTGAGGTAAAAGAAAGCAAGGCAGAAACCCAGCCTGGAGGAATGTTTCATCCTCACAGTGGTCTGGCAGGTTGCTTCCTGGGGGTAAAAGACATAAGCCAGAGCTGCAGTACAGGCTTGTGAAATGGAAAATGGAAGGGAGAAACCAGGTAACTTCATAGAAAGTTTCAATCTTAAAATAGAGTTGTTTTAAGCAAGCAGTATCCTGCAGAGAGCAGAGACTGTGTGTGTGCTTATTTCTGCTTCTAAGACTTCTCTGCTGCCCGCCACAGGAGATCTGTACGAACATGATTGCTAAGGGCTGTAATTTAAAACCCAGAACAATGCATTAATAAATCTGACAAAGAACACAATGAGCACAAGTCAGACTTGGGAACTGCAGCAAATGCTGGAAAGCTGATGCGGCTACAAAAACTTTGTCTCATGACTGCCTGGATTGCTTTTACATGAGTCACCCGACCTCAGAATGTGGTCCTGCGAGGGCTGGGCTTTCTGATTACCCTTATTAGGGATTTATTGTTTCTCAGGTTTCACACTGCAGGACAGTCATTCCAGAAAATGACAATGGATCTGATGGAAGCATCCCCCGAGGGTGGCTAGTGATTAGTTTTGAGTGCTGTGATAAAATTGCACAAATATTTTGGTTACTGGATGAGCAGGATGCTAATGGGGTGACTACACTTACAGAGCCCTCTAATGCAGTATTAAGAAAACCTAGTATATATTTGTGATCATGTTTTCACTACGTATTAAGCATGTCTGCATCAGAACAGTAAAACAAGTCCACAGTACCAAATCACTGTAAAATGGCTAAAATAAAACCAGAATAACAATATACTAACTTAAGGGTCCTAATTTATTGAGAGACATGAAAAGATCACACTTGTTAATAACTAACAAAATATATCCCTTCAGAATATCAATTCTACTGCTGAATTCAAATCCTAACTTACTCAAGTACCATGTTGTCAGACTTCAGATTTCAGCCTATACAATGAGGTTTGAATCTGAAGCCTGCCTAGATCCAGATTTGAGAATTCAATTCTAATCCATCTTGACTTATTACAAACTTCATACCTACTTTTCTCCCTGAAGAGCCCAAGACTATATTCTCTTTAATGTCAGAAAGGAAATGTTCTCTTTGAAAATTTCAATAGCTTCTAGCTGCTGAAATCTACATGGCTGCATTTTAAGCTTCATTTTAATTTCTATAGGTATTTAAGCAATTCTCCTACTTCCATGTTTAAAATAAAACCTATTATCCGTTTCTCACTTGCAAATAGATCTACTGTGGGTAAAGCAGACTTTGGCATGGAAGTAACTACAATCCAGAGGCCAAAATTTTTATTAAATGCTGTTTCATATTTTTTTCCACTTCTGGAGCAGATACACAGAGAATCAAACCTTTAATCTGAGTGATTGATATGCCAATTTATACCATCTTTGCTTTGATCTTTGTTCTGTCCTACCACAGAGCAAATCTGGCCTCATATTTAAAACTTGGAAAATCCCATGGTTAAAACATCTGCTTTTTCTCACTTCCCATTCTGAAATGGTTGTCTTTTTTGTGGTTCCTTTGAGAAGTGTAGCCCAGCATCTCCTCTTAAACTTTGTTTTCTCTGTGTATTTAGACAACTAAAGGCCACTGTTTCAAGATTTTTCTTATTATTACATTGCAGCAAATCACGTGGTAGAGACTTTAATAAATTCGAAAGGTTTGAGCATGCATTCAAAAAAATTGCAAATGTGGATGACTTTTAAGTACCTGCTAAAGTCTCATTAAGCTCATGCCTGAAGAAAAATCCACCTAAGTATTTTGCTGAACAGAGCCCTTTTGGATCAGATCCAATGCACATTGTAGCCAGTCAAAAATTCCCATTGACTTCAGTGGGCTCCCAGCCGATTCCTGGGAGGTATTGTGTGTGTGAAGTTCAGCACTTCTGCCAAACTTCAGTTCTTGCTCTGACATGTGTTCTTTAGCTTTTTTACACTGTCTTCTCTCAGTAGCAATATGTAAAAATGTTAAGGCCTCCCTCAAAGGTCAGAAGAGTTTTTCACCACTGCTTTAAATGCACTCTGGTCAAAACTGAGGCATTTAAAAACCATTCCTTTCATCCTATGGGAAAAATAAAAGTAAATAATTTCAGGTCTAACATATAATTTTAGGTCTGATAAATGCCATTGCAGAATCATAATTTTGAGGTTACATTAGTATTTGTACATAATACAAATATTACATATACCATATATGTATAAATATAGAATGCAAACTCACATTATTGTAGAAAATCATAATCTAATGATTTAAATAGTTAACAAAATATTTTTCTTTTTCAGAATTACAACTTTAATAAGTTTATAGTCTGTTGGAAATTTTAAAATAGAAACATTTTCAGTTCAGATTAAAACGGAATTTCTAACTGTTCAATTTTCCGTAGAAGAAAAACTCGTTTTTTTCTATTGATGTCTTCTAGAGTACTTCAGATGATATAGCCTTCTATACTTACTTCTCCCTCCAAATTTTTACTAGTAAACATGGAAATCCACTTTTAAACACACTCCTTTATTAAAAATACTTCTTCGTTGTGTATACAACCAGTACCAGAACACAGAACTCAACTTGCACGAATGAACCTTCCAAGAGCACAATGCATCAGACATTAGCATTAAATGGGGGCTCATCATTAATCATAGCATAGCTCACACTTGGAGATTTATGCTGTGACCACTCTGTTATTTAGTGAGTACAAGCACACATGGCACTGTCACCTTGGCTTGCCTGTTTGAAGCAACTTAGAAGCACTAATAAATTCCTTCTAAAGTGGCCTTGCAGTTAAATAAATGTACTTTGTATACAATGTGACAAGCTAAGCTAAATTCACCAGAGGAGAGCTCTGGTTTCTGGGATCTGTGCTAATTTTGTAGCAGCTTCATTAAATACAAAAAGTGAGGCTCAAATCTTAAGAAGTCTTAAAACAAATGAATGTCTGAAGTGTAATAAGATATACTGGTCCAATGCAGCTGGAGAAACAGTCAGTTGAATATGAAATTGAATAACAAGTATCGAATAAAAAAAAAAAAACACCTCTGCTTCATTAAGATAATACACGCGATTTTTTTTTGTGGTCCCTGAATTTTCAAAGAGTTTCTTTACTTTCTTGCTCACTGAAGCAGTTGGAAGGGTGCTTGATGGTGGAGATGGGGAGGTGGCCCTCAAGAAGTCGTCAAACAGTTTGAGTCATATGTTATACACGCTGGAGGGATCAGGACAGAATTTAACAACTCAGATTTATCACTTGGACATTTCAGTTACTAGGCCATCAGAATACAAGGTATGTCATGTCTTTCAGATCCAGGCAGAGGCTGACCATCTCCAGAAGCCATTGAGGAAGAAGAAAGGTACCACTGAAGCCACTGCCCACAGCTGCCGTAGCCTTGCCGTTCCCAAGGCTACGCCAAAACCTCAAGTGCCTGGGGACAAGGGCACTGCCGTTGCAGGACACATGACTATGGCAGCAGTAGTATCTGCTAGGGCAGTCCTGGCCTGGTACACACCTTGGCATCCAAACCCTGCTTGCTTTGAAACACCCTGACTTACTAGAGCGCATTCTGTTCTTACCCCACCACTCTCACAAGGGAAGGACTCAAATATTTATCAGTTATTTGTATGAGAATGATTTCCTACATGTTTACACATGCAGATGTGAAGGACTGTGTTTATTTTGAGTGACAGGTGAGTTATGAAATGTTTTCCACACCTGGAATACTGCATAAAGCCTAGTGTCAGAAAGGAAAGCAAAGGAAACCAAAAGGAGGAAGGGAGGGAGGGAGGGAAGAAGGGAAAAAGGGAGTGAGGGAGGGAAGAAGGAAAAGAAAAAGAAAAAGAAAAAGAAAAAGAAAAAGAAAAAGAAAAAGAAAAAGAAAAAGAAAAG
>VZRN01002987.1:383980-446900 GCA_013397935.1 Dasyornis broadbenti
GGAAGGAAGGAAGGAAGGAAGGAAGGAAGGAAGGAAGGAAGGAAGGAAGGAAGGAAGGAAGGAAGAAAGAAAGAAAGAAAGAAAGAAAGAAAGAAAGAAAGAAAGAAAGAAAGAAAGAAAGAAAGAAAGAAAGAAAGAAAGAAAGAAAGAGAAAGAAAGAAAGAAAGAAAGAAAGAAAAGAAAGGTAGTGACAAAAAAGTCTCTATTTACACAGTGAGCTGTATGTGAAAGATGAAAGAACTGAACTTTCTTCAAGGGAATTTAAGTCTCTCTTTCTGTGCCTGGGTAGTCACTATACTGGCTTTAGACTGGCCTGTCACCATAACAAGGATTCAAAGTGTGTTTGTCCTGGAAAGAAAAAAATTAAAATCATTGCCAGTCATCTCCTTCAAACATTTTTCCTCCTCCATCTTCTCTCCCTGCCTGTTATTTATAGCTGTGACTCTTCCAAGTTGAAGAGAAAATCAGAGAAAATGGTAATTTGAAAAATCAGCTGTTGATACTACTTTGAACTTATCCTCTCCCACACTAAAATCAGGGGTGGTGTAATTAATCCTCACAGTGTTTTGCTCAAGCCAATCCTGGTTTTACAAAGACCTTGTTCTGCAAGGACCTTGTTCTCCAATCATTACTAGTCAAAGCAAAATTTCCCTCACTTTCATTCAGAGCAAGATTAAGAGATATATTCTCTTTTCTTTTTTTTTTGTTTTTAAACGTGTGAAGCAGTGCTTGCTAGGGTAAACACAGATAAAGTAGAGAGGTTATTGGAACAAGCAAGTGCAGTGACTTCTTTTACACAATAACAAAAATAACAAATTAATTAGGAACTTTTTTCCCCAAGGAGAAAGCAGTCATGTTCTTTCTGTCAAGATTTCAAAGTAGTTAAAAAACAACCAACCAAGCAAACAAAAAACTAAAACCAAAATGAAATAAGAAAGTCTTTAAAGCAAATAAATCAGATTACGACTGTAGATCTTGCAGACATGGGGAAAGTGGGATGCTGGTATATAAAAGGGAAAGTGTAGATAATTTTTTTACAGTATACTTGATAGATTCTTTAAAAGAAACAAAGGTCAGGAGAGCTACAGAGTAAAGCAAAAGTCCACAACAGACACTCTATCCCTACAGTTTGTCAGCAGTGTCCACCTGCAGAGGATCATAGAACTTATTGGAAAGGGACTGCCAAAAACTGCTGAGCCCATAAGTAAAGAGAGAAAATGAAGAAAGCAGAGGAAGCCTCCACCCTTCGTGCTTTCCTGACCTCTTAAGTTTAGCTAGTGCTTTTAAATCCTCTCACTGACTGTTTCCCTGGTGCTTCTCTGGCAACCTACCCCTCTCATAGACTAGTTACACCAATAGACAGTAATTTATACTTCTGTAATTCACATAATGACTATTCATCATCCCAGGATAATCCGAAACATTTTCTTTCTCAGTGGAGCATTAGCTTGTGTTGTACAGATATCTACATAAAGGCAGCTTACCAAAATACCCAGTTGGAACAGCATTGTAGACAGAGGTTTAATAAATCTTTATACTTTCGGATAATTTAATAGAGTTGGTATTATTACAAAGACATGAAAACATAAGCCCTTAAGCTTTGCATCTCACCAGCATTATTTCTCCCCCTGTTTTATCAGCAGCTATAGCAATGGTGCAGCAGAGGAGCCACATCACCTTTTTTTCCCCTCAGATGACACTGCCTGGTCAGCAAGTTTGTCCACAAGTCCCCTGGACTCTAAGACGCAAGGGAGGTGGGAGGAAAAGTGTGCTACATGAGTAACTAGCACATGCCTGATTCCAAAAAGTGAAAAGCATAGATACCCACTCTAAGACGAGGCTGTGTTTTCAGTTTGGCTTTCCAAAATCGAAGTGAATTAGGCTGTCATTCTGCCTGCACACTGCTTCTTTACCTGCTGCATTACTGCTTAGGCACTTGAAGCCCAGACTAGGTGTGACTGCTTGAGACTGATTTCAAGTTTTATTTAGAGTGAGACCATTTTTTCAACCTTCTACGTTATTTTTCCCTTCATTTTGAGTAGAGAATCCATTTGAGAACATTTACAGAATGCTTCAGGATCTAAAATCTTAAAAATAGAGCTGATCTCCTAAAAATAATATGTATTAGTAAAGAAACTGGTAAGTGCTGCACAATAAGAAATCAATAATAACAAAAATATTTTCTCTCCCTAACTTTTCACTGCCTGCCTCAAGCCTCCAGCACCTCTTGGGAGCTGTTCTGATTATAGTCTTAGGCAGCGGTTTTAAAACTAAGCAAACTGAGGGTAGAAAGTTTTGAAAATTTGTTTTGTCTTTGTCCCAAGGTAGAAAAATATCTCCTTAGACATAAAGTCATGATACAGTGGGGATATCTGTGAGTGTCTGGGTTACCAGCCATAGCATGTGGCTGTACTTCACTGTACAAAATGACTGGGCCCACTGCAGCAGTTATATGTAACGGGTATATACACACTCTCATTTTTTTCCCACAGGGAAATCAACTTACCAAATACACCTCATAGTCCATGAGCAGAAAATGCCAAAATACATGTTCTATAGTTTCATTTATTTAACGAATTTAAATAATATCACTTCTGAACAGTTAGTGCAGATAATGAGCATTATTAGCCATTTCAATCATTGTAATACCAAATACTTTACACATAGGAGAAGTTTGGAATACTTCCCTAAAAGAAAATTATGAGAACTAGAAATATTGAAATTTTCCAGAGGGGAAAAAAAAATATAATTAAACCGCAGTGCTATTTCATCCCTCTTAGATCTTTGTTAACCACATCAGGAAGAGAAAAAGGAGCTGTCTTCTTTTCATTAACCATGTTTAGCTTTGATACAATGGCTCAAGGAACGTGGCTCTCCCCTTAGTTATTCAATAACTTTTTACGATGATTCCAATTGCACATTCTGTAAGAAACTCATGTTTCTTATTTGTAAAAGATAAAGCTGTTCAATAAAGATTAGGGACTTCGTGGGAGTATTATAAATAGGGACGGGCAAGTATGAAAACACTTCACACCCGTCTGTATCTGCAAAGTGATAAAACGGTGGAGAAAATCTACACGGTAACAGGGTAAGCCATCCACTGTTTCAGATACCAGGTGAGAGGAATCTTTGGGAACCACCCATGAATAAACAGTCCAGACTATGTGGAAGGGCATGTCTGATAATCCAGCAATTCCAGTTTTTCCTCATGGAAAAGATGCATGTTGCCTACATGCAGGTGCTCCTGTTGAACAAAGTTTTATATTCTTTTTTTTTTTTGCTTCATTCTAATAGCCTTAATGATTATTTCAACAGCATAATTTTCCTGACAAAAATCATGGGAAGTTGAATGTGTAGTCTGGTCCCTAAGTTCACTGAAATTTGGAAGAATTTGATAAACTAAGATTGGAGGAGTGGCAGGCACATGAAATCTGTGGTGGTTTCCAAGAATTTTGATATAAAACCCAGCAGTTTCTGCAGATATTCTGTTCTGAATCTTAGGTGTTGATAAATGCCAGAAGAAAAGACAAAGTTCAGAGGGAGAAGACCCATGGTGTTTTCAATTGGAAAAAGTTTGAAAGAATCCTCAAAATTGTTAGTTCCTGGGTTTTAAATGGCCCTAATTACGCTGATGCATATGGATGAGACACTTATGAGCAGCTTCTTGTGCCCAAATGTGGCTGTGTGCAGATGCACAAGGACTCAAAAAAGTTTGACTTAGCTTCAGTTTCTAATCTTGTTACTCCCTTCCCACAACAAAAATGAAAGGCTTAGAAAATAATTTTCTCTTCAGGATAAAAAGAGGGAATTTAAAATTTTGTGGTTTCCCCTGTGCCTATCCCAGCTCTGAATTAACCCAGTACTAGTATATCTATGCACAGGCCAGCATAAAGCAAAAAGCACAGAACAGCAATGATTGCTCAGCAGTCAGCACTGTACATGAGGCAGGGATTTTCCAGGTCATTTTTATCCAGTTCATCATTACAGTTTGCTGGTCCAGTTCTGCCAAATCAGCAGAAGTACTTCTTAAAAGAAAGCCTCGCCCAGTTCTGCACAGGCAGCACTCTAAGGCTTCGCAGGGTTACTGGCACTTTTCATCAGAGATCTATTGTGAACTGCACTTTTAAATAAAGCACACAAAGATTAGAAAATTCTCGCTACTGCTGGACATATTCATATCTCCAAGGGAATTTATAACAACTGACGGTTTTGCCCAGCTGAAATAGCAATATGGTCCTTGCCTATAGCAGGCTGAGACATGAAGTGAAGAATGTGCGAGGAAGCTTGTGACCAAAACACATGCTGTTGTTTCTCATTTGTGGAATGATTGGTGTACACGGAAAAAAAGTAAACAGTTTTGCCTATTGATGGCCTGGTGGACAAAAGAATGGCTGGAATGAAACCCTGTAAGAGGAGGCGGGAAAGTGAAGTAAAATTGAGAAACATTTCATTTCAGGCACTCAGACAACACTTTAAAAATCCATGTAATGGTACCTTGTACTGCCCTTAGTCCTGCTGAAGGCAATGTAGAATGAATTATTATTCCATGAAAGCATATATAGACTAACTCTTATTCAGATGAAGGAAAACAGTTCTTACTGGGACAACCTTTGGTAATCACAGAACCATAGAAAACTTGAAAGACTTTGACTTTGAAAGTCTTTTAGGGCTTTCCATTCCCCTGCCCTAAGGGAGAAGCAACCATATCCACATAAATCCTGTCAAAGAGTTCTTCTTGCCATCCTTAAGCTCCCTCAAGGCGGTTCCACAGCCTCCCCACATAATTTACTGTCCTCCAAGCCAAGTGTCTTCAGCAGGAGAGTGGTGCAGCTACATCCCAGGTGGAAGGAATAGCAGCACGGAGGGCAGAGAGAGTCAGGAAGCCCTGGTGAGGTAAAGGTGGGCAGCTCTTCTCACCCTCATGGTCAGCCCAGGCCTGGCAGCACACAAAACTGCCAGAGAAGCTGCTCATTAAATGGCTTCACTGGGCTGACAGGACCACTGTGGTTTCAGAAAAATACTAAAACACTACACATCTGCCTGTATTTGCACAGTGAAAAAACAGTAGAGAAAAATCTAAGTGGTAACAGGGTAAAGCATGTGATGGTTACAGGTACCAGGTGAGCTGGTACATTTTTGTTTTGTACAAGATGGTTTGAAGGGCAAGGCTGTACATGAAGCCTTTTCAGAAGCACAGGAGCTCTCTGGAAGGCACATGGTATGAATCAAGTTCCTTTTAAATGGGTGCTTTGGCCACTTCAGAAAAATCTTGACTGTTAACTTAAAAGCATGTACTGGGCACAAGAAAGAGATCCTTAAGGGAAAAGGTCAGCCTGAAAGAGGAAGCAAATATCGACACAGGAGGGCTGGAGTGAAAGGAAAATTAGGCACAGTGTGGGACTTTCTCTTTCTCTTTCTTGTGTATCTTCTCATGCGGGCAAAACCTCTCTGCTTTCTTTTTGCATAGAGTGGCTAACCTGCAACCCATGCTATCTAGACCAGACTGCCAGCTCATGTCTTGTCTCCACATTCATTTAAAGAGTTGCTCTGAAAATCATTATCCTTGCCTTTCAGACAGACTGCAAACTTTTGCTGACATCCCCTGGTGACTGACTCCTTCCCAAATGATTCTCTGACCTTGTGATGTCTTTTTAGTCAGCTTCTCCATCTACACATATCCTGTCATTGACTTGCAACAGATAGATTGATTCTTATTTTCAATGCCACCAAAGTAATTCTGGGATTTTAAAACTGGACGGCAAGGTATAAAATCAATGGAAACAGCCATTCACATAAAATCATATCTATGGTGAAGCATTATGGCTAGAATTGACTACAAGAAAAATTGATATAAAATTTTGTCATTTATAGCTAGAAAAAGTGGCAGTGCAGTGAAAAGTCTGGTCCAACCTGTGTGATCTAGCTAAGCTAGAACACCAAAATACAGTGAAAGGTAAAATTTAGGCCCAAGATAAGTGCAGCACGAGACACCAGGTTAAATTTAACATTTACCAGGAAGTATAAATCACTTCTCCCTGCTAACATTAATTTTTATGTTCATTTAATTTTCATGTGCATATGTAGAAATAGGCTAATCCTTATGTTGTTTCCTATGTCTCCCAGAAGCACTCTGAATCATTCATAAAAACTGATTTCCTAAAGTCTTGAATAAATCCTCTAAATGTGCCATTGCAGAACTTGTATTATTTTATTACTTTCCTAATTAGTATTCAGACATGGCTTCAATTCAAATCCAAATCTCTCTGTTATTAGCTTATCACTAAGGTTAACAGCTTAATTCACTCATATCCAACCATGCAATGCTACATAATATAATGTGACATTCTACTGCTAAGACTTTTTTTTTAGTATTTATGGAATAACTGAAATAAAATTATTTTCATATGGTTCAGTGGACCGAAATCAATAATTTTGCCAGCTGATGATCTGCCCTCCTGTGTTCCAGGTTTTCTTTACTTAGCCTGCAATGTGTGGCCAGATACCATTATATTGCCCATTTACCATACATCAACAGTTATACTACAAAAGTACGATTTTATGAACGTGTCCTTGAAAACCTGGCTATCAAAAAAACTATTTAAATTTTATTCTAAATAAAATGGTGGAAAAGACTTCTAGGTAGTTTTAGAGCTTCTTTTACTGGGAAATGTTATTCAAGTTTTAATGGGATTGAAACTTCTTTTTGCAAAGTAGCCATTATAAGATACTGTTGTTTGCCTTTTTGAAAACAAAATGCTAGCTTGGGAATGTTGTCTTTCATTTAAAAATGAAAAAAAAAAAATGAAGTGCAGCTGACAAAGTTCAGATAGTTGGACAGAACAGCATAGCTTAAACCAACAATGTATTCAGCATACTGACATGTGATATCTTTTGAAATCTCCATAGGGTCTTCTAGCTTATAGTGAGCCATTGCAGAATCCTGGACTGTTGCAGAATAAAGGCTTTGCTCTTTCAGACAGACATCAATTTCCAATAATATAGGTATTTTTTTCAGCTTCTCTTTTCCATCAGATCAATTAATATTCTACTTGGTAAACGTAGAAGTTTTTGCCACCTCAGTCCAGAATCCTGTACATAATGCCAGAACTCTATAAAAAAATTCAAAGCCAGAAAAATGTGATTAGTGGAATGTCGGTGTAATCGATCATTACTGCACGCTATTCTCATTAAGACATAATAAACCTAAACCTGGTAGAAAGCCAACAAAACAAGGATAGGGGAAATGGGCACTAAAAATGAGAGACACTGGAATAGATAGAACAAAAGACCAGCAGCTGGCTTCCTGCCACATGGGGTACTTCTAGTAGCCCAGCTTCTCAGGGGTCTGTGTAGCCTGTGATTAAAACATCTGCTATTCAGGTTTAAGGCTTAAAGTATTAACTTTAAAGTTTTAAAGACCATTTTGTGGCTAGGAAAACTTAGAATCTTGCTGCTATGAGATCTGCCCCATTCCCAAAGTGAAAAGACCAGCTAGGGGCAGACTTGTTTCACACTGGTTTTCTGAACAGGACAGAACTCAATAAAGTTAAAAATTTAATTCTATTACTTTTCTATCTCTTAATGTGAACAGCTCTACTTCTGTCCTTGAATTGAGCCCAGTACATTTTGTTTAACTCTCAAGAGAGACTGAATGTCAGACTTTACCAAGTGTTAATCTAAACTTACTGGCCAGCTGAACCAGCAGTGATGTTTAGCAAGCTATGCATTTTGCAGCAACCTGATGACATTACAAATAACAGAGCGATAGGACTTGTAGGAATATTTCACTCTAACCTCAGCAGGAATATCATGTAAAGCCTTTAAAGTTTTGCTTAGGAAGTGAAACAAGCTTGTAACTCCATCAAATCTGCATCTCACTTGACTGAACTCTCTCAAAAAAATCATCTTGATCAAGCCAAGATATCAAGAAGCTCAGTCAGCCTCCTGACACAATGGGAGGCTCTCAGAGAAGTCAGACTCACACTGTGGAGAGAAGACAGGTTAAAGATGGAGACAATACATGTAAACAGCCATGAGAGTTAGAGCTGAAATTAATATTTATTGCCTAGTGAAGCAAACATGCTAAAAAAGAGACAAGTATCTTGATAAGTTGGTAGACTTGGTAGCCCTGTGGTGGACAGTTAACATATAATAGTGCCGTCTCCAGGAAACAAAAAGATTGTGTCATGTGTTCTGTGTCCCAACTCCTGTGGCCATGTTTCAAAACACTCACTTCTTTCCTCTCTTCCCCAAAAATATCAGAAAAATAAAAGAAAAATTAAATTTTTTTAAAAAAAAACCCAAAGAAATTGTACTTCTGCTTACCTAACGCTGTAGTCAGATCTTGACCCCACCATGACAAATGCAGCAAGCAAAGCTCTGCCAGTCCTGGAGAAGACTCTGTTTCACAGCAGTGAAGGAAACCACAGGCATATTGTCATTCCTGTTGCTTACTATGTTTTTTCCCATAGTTGGAGTGTCATGGTTTCTAAATCTGATGCTTAATAGCTGATATGCATTCATGTTGCATGAAATACAGTGGGGAAGTTAAATATAAAAAAGGATGTGAAAATTTTATTTATATAAATAAAGAATGAGAGGCAGAAAGTCAACCAAATTGCAGTCAAGATAAATGTCAGGAGTTTAGTGCAGAAAAAAAAAGTGTATCCCTGAATAAAACCAGCAAACCACATGATCAGCATCTCAAAAATCTTGAAAAAGAACCTTAAAGACTATGAATTCTGTGCAACAAATAACAAGAAAAGCACAGCAGAAGATGTAGTGAAGCAATGTGTTGTAAGAAAATGCTTTCTTGCAGCAGTGGCAACAAATCTGAGGCATTTCTTTGAGACACTCCCCTGTTGGTTCAAAAAGGATAAATTCACAGAAATGTGATGTAGTGATAAGAAGCTGCTGGAGGAAGACTGAGGGCTTGATTCACCCACTAATTCAGTAGACTTGCACCAAGCTGAATGGAAAAAGCTCTGGAAAAAACAATGGTCAGGTGAGACAGAGACCTGACAGACCTCCTAGTTCAGTGCTGGGACAAAGGAAGCACCAGCAGAAATTCAGAAGTCACTAACTGTTTAGATACTGGTAGCTACACAGACAAGTTCCTGGAAGTGCTGTCCCATAGGACACCAACACATCCTGTAATGTTTTATTGTACTATTTCTTCAAGGAGGTGTCTACCCCGTACAGACACAGAAGTGCTACAGGGCAAGGTGCACAGAACCAACTACAGGGCAAGTGGTAGGCATTGCTTCTAGGAAACCACTTCATTATGAATAATTTAACATAACTTTAGAGTTTATTCCATCTCCAAAAATCATTATAAAAATAGTAGTGGGAACATTTCATGCACAGTTAAAAAAAAAAAAAAGAAAAAGAGAAAAAAGAAAAGAAAAAAGGAAAGGTAAAGTCGCTGTACATTTAACAGCATATGAACTTCTCTTTGCTGTGCAAGTGCAAGCAAAATATGAGCAAAGTCAATGGCACCGACCTTCCTATTGTTGAAGGGAAAGCAACAGATTCTTGAGAGTCTCCAGGGCAAAACAAGGGAGACCTTGCAAACATGTCTCTGTAGGGGCTCTAAACAATAGCAAAGGTTCTTTCCCAGGGTTGAATTTCTCTATTCCTTTGGCACACTTTCACAAAAGGGTTGGGTCCTTTGAGGTTCTCTGCAATGTGCTTACGCTCAGAGCATTAACATGCCTGTTAGCTCTGTACCCTCAGCATACTTTTAGTGTCATTAAAGAGTGATTATAACTCAGAAAAAAAAGTATCTCGGAGAGTATCTCGGAGATGAGACACTGGACTGAAGAAAAGCAGGCCTCTAGGCTCTCACCTCTGCTCATGGCACTTCAGGCAAGCAACATGCATCACATATATGCTTAGTTCATAAGCTTTTTGAACAGAGATCATTTCTTTCCCTGTGTATGTAGGTATAGAATAGCAGCATTTTGAAGCAGTGGCCTCAGCCAGAATGCCTTTTAACCAGCAGTTATACACTAAGAATTTTAGCAACTATGAAAAAACAATTTTACAGGCCTCTCCATTAATAAGAGTATTTAAACATTGTATGGCAACTTTCCTTTTTTATTTTTTGAGAATACTGAACGCTTTTAAGTGCACTGATCTTTGGCTGTGCTGCATCTCAGCTTCCCAAACACACACACATGTTTCTTTGACCATATGCTATTGATTTCCAGCCATGTAGGGCACAACATTTCTTTGCAGTATTGACAGTGTTGGGATGAATCTGCCATCAGCAAGCAGGTTGTGAGAACCTCAGCATGTGTTTTAAGAGTTTGCTGTTGACAGCTGCAGAGGCTGTTGCGTTTGGATGCAACCGTGGGCCACAGCGCTATTTTTAATTACCTCAAAGAACTAAAGTAAGATTGCATTCAGCATCTCACCAACTTTAAGTATGCCAGCTGAAAAAAAGCTCAGGGGGATAAAAAGACATGTTTTGATCGTCAAACTACTTCAGTAATTTACTTCAGCAATAGGGATTGCATGCTACTTGGAAAATTCTATTGAAAGTGAATGGGTGTGATATTGTTAGTAGGCAATTCCCATACCATCACAGTAAACAAGTTACATACCTATTTTCCACTGGCAGTAACTTCCAGCCCAAAGTAGAACATAGATTTAGTCCCATCATCTTCAGGTTGATTCAGTGCTAAATCACCACAAAGTACCACAGGATCCCTGCACTCCTTCTCTCTATCCCAGACTCATCTCATGCAAATTCATGCTGTAGTTGTGGATGGAGGTTCTCCCTTTCCAGGACACATCTACACTGGGAAAGGATGGCAGAGGATTTTACAGGTATGCAGCAAGGCTGCAAACTTGGCTGCACAAGGATGCTGCAGGTTGTGACAGCTACCGACGCAAAAAGCTTGGTAAATTACTGCAAAAGTGTTATCTGCCCAACCCCTCATAGTGCTTCAGCTATATAATGTAAAAAATCCTGCCTTGTTTCTAAGCCAGAGTATTTAGCTGACTTTTCTCTGTGCAAAAGAACCTTCTTCATTTTAACATGTTATGCATGAAATTGACTCCATCATACTAAGGATGGAAAAGCTAGATGGTGGTGCAAGATTCATGGAGGTGAATGACCTGATCTGAACCCAACAGAACTACTCCTGCCTGTTGTAGTAAGCTTCTCCCAGGTGCACAGCTGCATAACAGTATTGCCAGCATGGTATAGGAAGCTTGTATTTCTGAAAAAAAAGTTAGGATTCGTATTATGGAGGTCTGTAGAGTGAATCATCCTCACTGCATGGAGAGAAAATATGTGAAATAATTTATACCATTTTAAAACACCATTTTCCTGAATTTACTAAATACAAGCCACTCATCCCTTTGGTATGTATACCAGCTGTGTTTCTATTTACCACTGCCCACTTCTTTCAGAACTTCTGCTCTGCCAAAAAGTTTACTACTGGGGAGGCCAAATATGCTGCTTTAACCGGTTTTGTGAATCTGGGCTCTGCACTGAAATCATTGTCCATATCCAGCAATGACAGCACTCAGCAGAAACTGCAATTACTCAGCAGTTCTGTTGAATAAAAATGAGGCAAATAAGCAAAAGAGTGAAAAATGTTTTTGCTGGGCTAAACTCTCAGCTCAGCTACACAAGGTTATCCATATTTGAAATGCACAGAACTGGCTTTTTATGGCAGCTGTGGTTCATGTCCTACACAATCGTAATGGGGAAAAGAACAAAGTGTATCAGTGCTAGAAATATTTTAATAGGAGTAGGATTAAATTTAATTGCCTCAATTTAAAAGATCAGTTCATCAAATCCACTGGCTTAGTTCCAGTTAAAACCCAATCAGCATGCCTGTGGCTCATCAAAATAACAAGAGAGCATTTTTTTTTCACATGTTAAGGCAGGCAAAAGCCACTTCTCCACCTGGGATGAAACATGCATGAGATGCGCTGTTCATTGGCCACTTCTTCCAACCTCACCTGGGAACACTTGTGGCTGTTGGAGAGTGACTATTTATAGGAAAGTAAACAGCCCCAGACGTAATACTTCTTCTCTAAGTGTAAGAACCTCAGCCTCTCAAGGGGTAAAAGTGAAGATTTAATCAGTCTTTACACTTTTATATTTTTTAAATTATTTAACTTTTATTACTGTTGCACCATTTATACAATTACATATAATTTCAATGCATCCATTGTACATTTTGTTTTTTCATTTGTTTTCCAATGAGTGTGTGTTGGTGTCTGTGACACAGAATGGAAGAGAAACTGGAACTGCAATGAACGCAGACTTTTTCATTTCCACTGACCAATAAACAGAACTACAGGTGCACCCAACCACGGACATGCATTAACTCGTCATGAGAAATCTAGGTAGGCTAAGTAGGATGAGAATGCTTTTTTACTCCCAAAAAATATTTGGAGAGGAAGAATTGGAGGATTGGCATTGAGAAATATGTGGACAGCTAAGTGGGTTTTGTCTGAAAGTTGGCATTCATCCACTTCATAAAAAAAATATCAAAATAAGAAAGGCTGTAAATAAAAAAAAAACACAGAAAATACTGCTTTCATAAAGATCTGATTGCCTTGGCACAAACCTAGTGGGCAGAATCAAACGCATCACTCCCAAACCCCATTACAGAACAAAAAGATTTTGATAAACTGGTGGAGTGCATTTACAGCAGTTCAGATACAAAAGATGTGCTGTACTTTCAGACATCCATTTATTTAATTTTTTTTTTTTTAAATCCAGGACTTGTGTCAAGTTGGCAGAAAGTATATTACATATTTCCCCACAAAAATACTATTTGGATTCTCCCCCCTCCCTCCCTCCCAACTTGATGGGACATCCTTTTCATTTTTTCTCTTTTTTTTTTTTCTCCTTCTTTTCTGGGCAATACATATTTGCTATTTCAGATCTGAAACGAGTTAGTAGAGCTGAAAAAAATAAAAAAAAGACACAGGTTGTTTTAAGTGGTTGTTTCAACAGGCTGTCCAATTTATTCTTGCACTGCTATGGTTTGATCCGAATTAGTCGCTGGAACTTCAGAAGGTTTCGCTTCCTCTGGAGGGGCTGCAGGGTCCGAGGCCTTAGCAGTCGAACTAGGTGCTGCCGTTGCCGCGGGCTCCTTGGAAGAAGGCGCAGCCTCGTTGCTGCTAGGTTTTGAGTCTGAAGCTGGGGCCACTTCACTTTTAGTTTCTTGGGCTGCAGGCGTTGCGGGAGCCTCAGTCTTTTTGGCTTCCCCTTCCTCTTTGCTCTTGTCATCTGCTTTACTGGGAGCCGTGGCTTCTGAGGGCTGGGAAGCTTTTGCATCGGTGCTAGGCTCAGAGGGTTTGGGTGCTTCGCTACTGGCAGCGGGAGCAGAGGCAGCAGTCGGCTCCTCTTGCTTGGGTGCCTGTTCGGTGTTCTTCTGTGGCTCTACTTTTGCATCGACAACAGCCTCTGACTTCTCAGGTTCTGTTTTCTGGGTTTCTTCCTGGGTCACTGTTTTCTCCTTCTCCCCTTCTTTTTCTTCCGTCTTATTGGCAGCGACCTGAGTATCCTTCTCTCCCTTCTCCTCCTTGTTGTTCTCCTTCACTTCTGTGGTCTCTGTGGTTTTCTGGGCATCCTCAGCTTCCTTTGGAGTCTCCTCTTCCTCAGTTGCTGCTCCTTCAGCCTTCTTGTCTTTGTCTTTAGCTTTTTCATCATTGACACTGTATCCCTTCTTCTTCTTGCTCAGTTTGCCTCCCATGTTGGAGCTCTGTAACAGAAAAGAGAGAGAGTTGATTACCCAAAGCCCAGTATTCATCACTGAGAGAATCGAATTCAGATCAACTGAGGTGTAAAGGAAAAATTGATTCTGGCTCCTGAAAAGGAGACCACATGAGGTTTGGTAAGATGGTGTCAGCTGAATGTACTGATGCTGCAGAGCACCACTGCCACTGAGCTTACGTCCTGCTCAGCCCTGCAGAATTTCAGCCATCAACACCCCTTCTGCCACATCCCCTTATGAACAGTCCTCTGAACACCTCTAGCCCTGGTTATAGTTCAGGGGGGAGGAAGTGGACAGAGTAGCGAGAAGTAGAAAGATGATGGAGGACTAACACACAATCTTTTGTGGCCTGACAAAGAGTGGAAGTAGGAAAAAAAAAAATTATATTCAGGTTGGGAATGAACTGGATTTGACTTTCAATCTTGGCATCCATGCCTGGTTAACACAAAGTCCACTGTCACTTTAGCAAAGGCTATGAACCATCTTTTGGTTAAGAGTGCATCTACTCCCTACAGCTCAGCGCCTGTTACCCTCACAGCCAGTTCCCCTTGTGTTTACAGCCTTTGTAGAGCGCTGGTGGTACCCAGAGGCCGGAAGCATGTGCTTCCCTCACCCAGAGGGATGTGGGCACCCACATCTAGCTGCCCCAGAAGCAGGAGCATCTCCCATGCACAAAGTCCCACCCAGCTTTGCAGCTTCCACAGGGATCACTCGCCTGAAGCCCTGCATTCCTGCACTCAGCAGGATGGGAAACTGTTGGAGTTTCCTGAAGCACAGCCAAGACTGTGACCACTCCACAAGACAAAAGAAACAAATACAGGTACTTCTGACCACAAGCCTACATGTAGCACATGACATGATGCAATAAAAAAAGGGAGAAGAAGGGGTTATATTTGTAGCCTCTGCTCCCGCTTTTCAAGCACGACAAGCAACATGGTTCACTTATTTAAAAGAAATTGAGCACGAGGGTAACCATATCAGTATTTATAAAGCCTTTATGTGGGAGACTTAACTAAGAATATACAAAATCTTTCACAGTACTACAAAGCAAACTTTGACTATGAAAACAGAAGGAAATACATCTGTATTTCGGTCAATAATGAAAACAAAAACCTTTATGAATGGAGAAAAAATTACATTTCTAGTATTAAAGCAAATATTTAATTCATGCTTAATGAAAGGTTAAGAAAAAGTATCTGTGTTTCCTAGTATTTGAAAATAGGAGAAGGTGACTTTTTCCAAAGAAATGTCAAACAGATGTTTAATGTAAGAACTTCTCCAAGGGAGATGAATCATTCTAATTTTCTGTTTTGCACAGGTAGATATAATCATAGGGTGTATATTTTTCGCACACTTGCTAAAACTATGAATACAAATCAGTAAAAATTCATAGAATTGCTCATAGCAAGCCAAATATAAAGTAATATTACATACAGCTGAGAACTAGCTCCCACTCAGCAGATTTTCTGCAACCACAGATACAAGACCCACCCAAAGCCCAACAGCCAAATATCTGCACATCTTGGGCAAAAATGAGATATTATGATCAGCAGAGATCTTTCTGACTTCAGCTTTCAAAAAGAGTAACAATTTGCAAATACTAAACATTATCACACAGCCCTGAAAAATGGTAATGTGAGGTTACCGAAACACCACTTTGTTGTCTGAAATTTTACAGGAACAGCAATAAAAGGATTAACCTCCACAGAGTCACAGCTGAGCAATCTAATCTCTACCTTCATGATAGAGTTATCAGGTTTTTAGGTATTTAGGGCAGGCTACGGACATTATTTTGTTATCTGACAAATGTGTAGTCTTCTTGATTCCTCCATAAATCTTGCCCTAATTATTGTTTATGTGCAGTTAAAACCAAATTCTTTGAAAAGGCTTTTGCAAGTCAGCAGGATTGGAGATTTCTATTGAAGTCATATGTGTATCCTAGTTTGTCATCTCTAATTAAGCCTTTATATTTGTTTTCCAGCAAAGTCCAGGTACTCTGATTCTAGTTTCATTTGTTGCATCTTCTGTCTTCTTCAAGATTCTGCTGTTTCATGAATAGTAGTAACTCACCACAATTTATATTTCCTCCCACAACAATCTTTTGACCTCAGATACAGTTGGATGCAGAATGTCTATGCCAAAGGACCTTTAATAGGTAGAGAAGCACGCATATGATAAATGTATTCCCAAATTAAGAAAAGAAACATGCACTGTCTTTGCTTGGAGGTACACTGTGAAATCTCTGTGTCTCAATTTGCATCACAGCCAGCTGGCTCAAGCTGCTGGAGCAGAAGATGGGGAAGAGGTTCAGAGACTACCATTATGGTCTGTTAGCAAATATTTACACTTACAAATGGACTGCCATCTTCCAGCACAGTTTCAACTACTTTATAACAAAATAAATTCACTCTTCATGACACTGTATTTCATATCTGCCTGTCAGAAAGCTGCCTAGATCATCGTGATAACAGCTGTGCCAGGCTGTGATGCAAAAGCAGAGCAATCATCAGGGTCATCGCTCAGGTAGCGATGCTACAATGTCCCTTTCCCCCCATATCTGATTTACAAACATTCCTCCTCTCCCCAGACTTCTGATAACACATCTGGGCTCCCCTTTCACCTTTTCCAGAAACAGCCCCTATATGCTCCAATGCCTCAAACAAATGCTGATCTCATCCCTGTCCCAGCCTGAAGCACAGCTCTGAACCATCCAGTGCAGAGTCCCAGGATGTGGCAGACACAACACAGGCCTTAGAAAGTATTTTAAAATTATGACCAGCTATACCTATGAGAAGACCAGCATGTGGAATACAACATCTAAACGTCTCTGTGGCTGTGCTGGATATTGTTGCAAGGGTAATCCTGCCTGGTACTAAAGGAAAGTAAATGTCTCCCAAATGAAGCAAAATGCAAAAAGTCATTGAGATGTGAATTCATACTGTGTTAAATCCACTCTGTGTTACTACGTACATGTTAACACTTGAAAGAGTACAGACCTCTCTTCCATCCCCCACCAAAGGACTAAATTATGAGGAAAAACAAAGGGAATGCATTCTCTGTCCCAGTGAGACATGGGGCCTTGGCTTCATTGCTCAGCCTCTTCCACTACCCCTGCCCCTCCCTAACCCCATAATCGTTGCATTCACCTTGTGAATGATGGACCCAGGACAAAAATTTGCCTACAACTATTGACCACAATTTACAGGCTTAACCCCAGTATGTCTTCAGCTATTTGCATTTCCATTGACAGGTACAGGTTTTGAACTAGCCTGAGCAGCTGCCAACTGAGCCTAATGCTCTTTTGTAGCAAGCACGTCCCAAAGGAAGATCCTAGAAAATTTTGGTGCTGAGCACCATTCCTGTAAAATGGTGCAGCATTTGATGGCTATGCCTTCTTACTGCTGGAAGAAAAGGGTCTAGAGAGAGACAGTACAGAAGCTGATTTTACATAAGAAGCTGAAACATATCAGTAACTTTCAGAGAACTTTGGTGAACAACTTTGCAGACCAGTGCTTCAGAAGAGCAAAGTAAAATGTAACACTGGGAAGCTACAACAGACTTTATCTTTTTCCCAGGGTGCTCAGTATTCTTTGTATTGCTCTTCTTATGGAAAAAGAACCAGATCCAGAGATCACAGTGCCTGACTGTAGAAGACCTACTCCTTGCAGCAGGAGCAAGGATTTCTTCAGTTTCTAGAAGCAGTTATATGTTTTGCTCATCCTGAAGCTTCCATTTTCCTGCAGGAAGGAGGAACAGAACCAGAGAGCTTGCATAGATATCTTTCTTATTGTATAGTAGAAATAATCTCTGGAGTGGATTATTTAGATTAAAAAGTATCCTGGGTAGAGGTTGCCTGGAGAATGTTAAGCACTTTGAAATTTGCATATCTGTGATGACTCAAAGAATCAATGTCCATAAGACCATAATGCAAGAGGAAGAAGAACTCACAGAACATTTCAAATTTTCCATCTAAAGACTCATAGACATGAGTCCCTGGAACATGGGCAGCATACATTTGTACAGTTTGTGAAAAGCATTATTGTTTGGAAGTTTTATACTTCAAATTGTACTTCTATGTTGAAAAAGTCCCTAGAATTAGACTCTTTCTTTTGTCAGTAAAGATTTGTCTGCTGAATTAGTTTTCTCATGTGCTTCTAAACCTCTAAACATTTCTTTTAGCATAGGTTTCCACAGGCCGTTAAAGAGTCTGACTGTTACAAGAATGGACTTGCTCTCACCCTCACTCACAGAGCTGCGAACAAGGCGACAGGAAAGGACAAACACACGGGTAACACCTGTATGTTACCTCAGTCTGGTGCCAATGCTAAGCTTCCAAAGCTCCTGCTCGACCGCATGCAAAGCGTGGGGAGTTCAGTCCATCTCCAGAAAAACCAGTTCAGGAAGACAATAGGCACCTTCTGAAATTCCACTGCCTCCAGCGCAGTGTAGGCACGTGCGGTGGCTCAGGCCAAAGTAGCCCTTGCACAAGCCTGTTCCCAGGCATGAGTTATCTCACATTGCCTGCAGACAAGTGCTGTAAAATGCACATCCCTCACAAGGCAGGGTTTCAACACTCCAAATCAAGTGAAATACTGATCCCAGAAACTGCCCCGCCCCCCAGGTGCTGAAAAGAAATAGAATGATCTTGAAGAAAACATTAGATCTCTGTGCCTCATCATTCACCCTATACCTTCATTTAAAAAAAAAAAAAAAAAAAAAAAAGGCAAAAGATTTTAATTAAGGGACACATATGGGAACTGAAAAAAACAAGGGGTATGCAAACACAGTTTTTGAATGATTTTTCTGAAATTTTTATGAAATGAAAACACCCAAAACTGACTTCTCAAATTATGCAATAGATTTTCATGCTCCCCATTACACACACACACACAGACACAGACACAGACACACACACACTCAGAGACATTCCTATCTCACGAGGCCAGGTCGTTCAGTTTCCCAGGCTAATGTTAAAAAATGTCTGTTAGCATACCCTTAGATAGAATTTTTAGCAGAAAGGCCATGCTTTTCTGTTCTTTCTCCATTATCCTCACACATCTTCCTTTTCCTGCGATTTTACTTGGAGCTAACAGAACAGAAATGCTAGGTCTCATTCAGGTTCAAACCTCTTCAAACCTCAGTATCAGTGACTTTTCTTTCTTTTCTTTTCTTTTTTCTTTTCTTTTCTTTTCTTTTCTTTTCTTTTCTTTTCTTTTCTTTTCTTTTCTTTTCTTTTCTTTTCTTTTCTTTTCTTTTCTTTTCTCTTTTCTTTTTTCTTTTCTTTCTTTTTTCTATTTTTCTTTTCTCTTTTCATTTCTCTCTTTTCCTCTTGTCTTTTCTCTTTTCTTTTTTCTCTTTTCTTTTTTCTCTTTTCTTCTTTCTTTTTCTTTTCCCTTCCTGAACCTTTCCGAACCTTCCCGAACCTTCCCTTCCCGAACCTTCCCTTCCCGAACCTTCCCTTCCCGAACCTTCCCTTTCTCCTTAATCCTTAATCCTTTCTCCTTAATCCTTAATCCTTTTCCCTTTCCAGTTTCCTTCCCTTCCCTACCCTATCCTCTTGTTCTATTTTACTTATGTTTCAGATCAGTGATGGGAAACAGCTCTTCCACAGTCAGGCAGGCTGGCGTGAGGGAGGCAGAAGGAAACACACCCTTGGCCACCTCTCCCTTCTGAGGAGATGCTGGGCTGGCTCAAAGTTGTGCCAGGGGAGGCCAAGCACATCGTGCAAATCTGCACCTGCAGGGCTGTAAGCGTCCTCTGCACACCTGCACGGACCCCGGAGCAGCAAGGTGCTCGCACATGAGATGCACACAACAAAAGATGACCTGGGTGTTCCTTAGCACCGTGCAATTTTGTGTGTTTAGTGCTGTGAGACACACAGTAACAAACCGGGAACATGTCAGCTTGGCACTTGTTGTTTTCTTCACGGACCACAGATAATTTTTAATCCCTCCCTCAGCATGTGCACAGCCCTGTAACTACTGTGCCTCCTTTCCTTCTTCCAAAGCCTTGTGAATATCAAGATTTAGAAAAGGGGTATAGAGTAAAGAACAGTGAAGACTTAAAACACAGAAATTGTGCTCACTTGATTTCCTAATCTTGATCTTCAAAAGTAGCCAATTCCAATTTTGGGACCCATCTGTTTTCTTTAAAAATGAAGACAATAAACGAATTCTAGGAAGTAATATCGCCAAAGCTAAGTGTTTAATTCTCAGCCAGATTTCAGTTCAATTTTTCTCTGGTGAGAAGTAGAATACAGGTAATGCAAATTTCTTTAAAAAAAAAGGGAACTTCAATTTTTATATTACTTTTAAATTTCTCAGGGACACGTACACCACACAAAAATGGGAAGCAGGATTTTTAATACGAGCCACTTGTTATAAATGTATATAAATTATTATCATTGATATTAGACTTCAATTATGAGAGTTACAATGATTTAAGCACACTGCAGGCTGATACAAAATTATCTCCATCTATTTAAAAACTTGTACATGAATAGCTGCTTCATTGGAGAAGAACAGCTGCTAGCAACACAGCAAGCTATCAGAAAAGTTAACAATCACATGACATTTTTTTTGAGAGGAAATTAAAAAGTTGTTCCTGAGATATTGCTAAAATTTCATGAAATACTTGTGCTCCGAGGTGTATATTAATTACTCAATTAGGAACCAAATTTTCCAAGAACAGATGAGGGGTGATGAACAGCAGTTTCGTAACAGGTTAAGGTTTTGCCAGAATTATCAATTAATATAGCATCAACCTGAAACCACAAGGACTTCACATGTGTAATCCATCTTTGCATCCCATGTGTAAAAAAGGTAGCTAGCCAGGCAGAATTTCTGAATAAAAGCAAAGTTTGTCCATTATTTGTTCAAAGAATGATGACAATTTTATGGGTTACATTGAAAACAACTGTTGGAGACTCTGGACTTGCATCCTCCTGATTTGGAGGACTCTACAGACGAAGAACCTGGATGCACAACAATGACTGAAGATCTGCAGCTCAGCCTGACTGTGGTCAGACACCAGCACTGCCTTTGCTGTAGGAGGGTGTGTGCAAATAAGCCCACCAGAGCACTGCCTTACGCAGTCTGTGTGTGTGCCACTCCGTGTGAAAGCCACTTGAGTGTGTGCTGCAGAGTCACTCTGGAGGAGCATGTTTCCAAATATAACACCCCTCGTTTCTACAATACACAAACAGCCTCTCCTGCTACAGACCCATCCTGCAGAAAACATGAGCTGCACGTGGGCTTTTCGTCCCTTCCTGAGTCAATGAGCAGCACAGAAGAAACGCTCTGCTGCGTGCAAATTCCCCTCTCACCCCAGGCAAGGCTGTGCTTTGTAGGCAGAGATAACATCTTTTATTAGACCACCTAATAGGGATAGAGACAACAGCACCCCTATTCTCCTTAGACAATTGTCTACAGCTGACACATTTTTGTGCTAGATTTCTTTGCTACTTTCCTATTGCTGGTTTCAAATCAGAATTGCAGTGTTTTGCCACATGTAGGGTTTTTTCGCTGATCCAAGACAGTACGACTTTGCCCAGCACTGCAGATACAACTGCCAGCACGTACCATTTCATCCCTGGCAGCAAATCCAAGGCTGCTTTGCATTGCGTATAACGAAAACAGGTCATATTAAAAACTAAGCAAAACAGAAGCAGCATAAAATGTATTATTTTTACAGTGCAGTGTATGTATTGCTCAGCTTTGCATTCAGTTCATCTGATGCTCTGATTGTTTAAATTAAAAATGTTGCCATCAATTTCTATTTATTTGCTGCATCTGCTCCATTCTGTCTACCACTCTTCTTACAGACTCCAGACCCAGCTCACATTCAAAGCATTTCTCCTATATTCAGATCAACTGCATATGTTCTTTTTGTCAAATAATAAAAGCAGCTTGCAGACATGCTCGTGCAGGCGCACACATGCAGCCAAAAGTCAGCCTGCCCCAGAGTGAGATCTTAATCACACTATTGTTAGGCACATGATTGGAAGAGGAAACTCTGCTGTAAACACCTGCTTTGCAGAGACTGAGATTAACCTTACAAGAACACCTCTTGTAGAAACAGCTTGCAGGCTTCAAATAACCTGAAAGACCAAGCCAAAACATAGAAGCCTATGCCTTCTCCTTCTTCTTTCTAAATTGCCACATCATTTTGGGGTTTGTACATGTCTCCTCAACAACCAGTTTAATAAATATTTTACAGTAGCCAGAGTTTTCCAACCTGTACCCTAGAATTAAGTTCCTAAGTAGGAAATGATGCAAATTTCAGAGCTGGTTATTACCCACATCTTTCAAGCTGTTTAGGTCCCAGGACATGCACCATTGAGGGAGAGGTGAGATTCCACACATATTATTCCAATTATGGCCAGCCACTTTTTGCCTCCCTCAAATAGCTAAGACACCACCACAACGTCTAATTACAGAAACATGCAAGGTGGTAAAAGCCGAGGTAATGGGATTATTCCCTTTTAAATTGTATTTTGCTTGAATTCTGTCCCTCCAGCGCAATCCCTATGATGGATCTCAACACCACAAATATGCTTGGCTTGTAGACCCATGAACAACTCTGCCTTTGGGTGCCTCCAAAGGCTACATTAAAAATGTAGCAGTCAGATGCTAGCAAGCAATGAGAACATTATCCTCCTCCACACTACAGTCCTACTGAAGAGCAGTGGTGGGAATACCTCATTCCTGGGGGGACTGCACACTAGAAAAGGGAATCAAGCTTAACACCTATGGCTTATATTTCTCTAGCATCTTCCTGAAAAAAGAACAAACAGTTCAGGGCACATGCAGAGAGTTGAAACTCATGCTTTCTATACTAAAAGCAGAAATTATCATATGCTCTTCATTTACTTGTTTTCTTCAATGGCAAAAGTTTTTGTTTACTGTTTGTATAAATAGTAAATTTACTTGCCGTTTCTTAAAACAGGCATGGAGAGCCACATTCACACTTTGAACAAGGCTTCTGGGTATTTAACTAAGGAACTGACACAGTTATTTATGGGGATCTACATTTACATTTTATCTAACATTCCACACTCAAAACCTCCTCTATTACTTTAATGCCCATTTAAATGGTCAAACTGGTGTTAAACAAATTTGAAAGAGTCATTAGAATATAAATAATAGTATGCTGTAAAGAAATAGATGCATTAATTTTGAAATCTAGGAACTACCAGTTTTGCTTTGAAAATGGATTCTCCAAGTCATTGTTAAATTCTTCCTCATTTTTCTTTTCCATCTCATGGTGTTCCTTGCTGAAACAGGCACTGGTTCTGAAAAATCATTACACCCCAGCTGTAAGAAAGCATCCTATACCTAGGAACAGAACTTTTAACAGACAGCTCAGACCTGGGATGGGTCACGGCAATCCTTAGACCACGTAATTTCCTTTTTATGTTTGCATGACACCTTCACCACAAGGAATGAAACCCCATTTACAGTTGTAAACCAAATCCAGTTCTCGATTTTGTTTTTCATTTTCCAATATGAGGAACATGGACGGCAACACACCATTTCTGACTGCAGCACATGACTCCACAACTGCACCACCGAAAGGAGGAAAACAGGGAACCAAGACCAGCCAGCAATGACTTAACACAGCACTTGCAGCTGCTGTGCATATCGTAGTGTTCATGAGAGCACTGCAAGCTCTTCCTTCCAAAATACAATATTTAGTTTACCCAGCAAAACAAAAAAATAGCAATTCAAATGAAGTATTTATTGTTGTCTCTTTTACTTCATAACATAACTATTCAAGTATTTCAAGCTTTAGTATCTAGTTAACACATTCTCTATCTGCTTCCACATTTTTTGTCTCTATATTAAGCTGCAGGACTAGCTTTTCTCTGTTTTTCCTCAAAAGGAAAAGATTGCACATCCACTTGATGCTCCTGAGTGTACCACATTTTTGGGTTTAGACATTAGAAGAGGTTGGCTGATTTTAAAAGAACACTGACAGCTCTTTTCTCCCAAAGAACATGCATCTACATTAGTCAGTGGTGATGTGCCCATCCTCCCAATAACCTCAGCCCTGAACACAGCAACAGCATTCCTCACAAATTCAGCCATATGCAGGAGTCACAGGATAAGACCAATTTCATCCTCCAGTTAATACACAATTGCTAACGACAGTTAAATTAGTACTTGAAACATTATTCCAAAAATACCTGTACGTCTAACATGGCATTAGAAAGCTGAGCATGCTTACGTCCTTAGGATAGTGTTACACATCATGCTCTGGTGGAATTTAACCTCCTGCAAGCAACCAGCACAAAGCCTACTCACCACCGCAGCAGCACTTACAGGGTATTTTACATCAACTCTCCAAAAAGTTGCTGCATTTCTCCTTGGAATAACAACTTCTGACTTTCAGTGCTGTGTAAAAAGTTTCATTTTAAACAAAAATGTTGTACTGAAGTCAACGTATTCAAGTCAAGTCATGCCTTGCATAACAGCAAAACTACCTATAATTAAACCTGAGAGACTTTGGGCTGAATTACAAGTATTTCTCATGTCGCTAAGAAAAAATTCCTCCTCATGATCACAGTATCAGTGTCAGCAGCTTATCAGCTCTCAGGTTCTCACAGCTCTGCTGTAATAACGTCTTCTAGTAAAGACGTGCTCAGAAGAAATCAGGGAAATGGAAGATTGAATGTTCAACATTTTGGAAAACTTTCTGTGTTTGTGTTCCTGAGCAGTCATTTGTGCCATATATGTTTTCCGCCAGACTGCTGCTTGGTCTATTATATTAAGTTTTTCACTTTGGTCTTTCTCACTTCCTTGTTCTCACACTAGCACAATATGTGAGGTTTTTTAGACCAGCATACATTAACACAAGAGAAAATCTCATATTCTAGACTTTCTTTTTTGATCTTATTTAGAATGCATGTTTAATACTGCATTTTGACTTTTTTCCTTTCTGCCCTCCTTTTTTAAACAAAACACTACATTCAAGCTGGTTTATCAGTTTCATTTTAGTCAGTGGGGGAGATTTATCAAAATAACATGGAACAGGTACTCAAGAGTCACTGAAAGAAAATAACATTAACCAGTCAATTTTTGTTTGTGACTTATCTCTCTCCATCTTTTCCACCACTACTCGTTTGCACTCCTCTAATGGCTGTTCAAAATACCAAGACATCTTAGGCAATCTTTTATTAAGACTTCCAGTGTCCTCCAAAACTTGAGTAATAAGAGCTGTATTTCCTGATGCAGATGGAGAACCACAGGTATGCAACAATGAGCACTGTCAGTGAAGCCTTTTACATTCCTTCAGTGCCACAGGATGGTAAGAAGGTGGCGTGTATTCTGAGTGTGCCAGAGGATCAAGAGGAAAGGACCACAGTTTGCTTTTTGATTTCAGTGGTGCAAGATGATAGCAGGAATAAAACAGAGCAGAATAAAAACAACCTCTGTTAGAGTTTCATCTCCTGTCCCAACAGGATAATGGTCAGCTTTAAAAAATTCACTTTGAAAACATAAAGTGTTTCTAATCATCCCAAGGTAACAGCTATGACAGGCAGGAGCTGTACCATGCTATGTTTTAAGCCATCAGATGTCAGCTTGGATTCAAGATTACCAGGCCTAGACTGATTGCCTAAATTTCTTTCCGAAATCTTCCCTGACTGTACTTTCTCTTTTTTTTTTTTTTTTTGTTGCTTGTTTTGGTTTGGGTTATATTGGGATGTCTGATCAGCTCTGCTCAAGGGAAGGTTACGTAAGACCGGAGGCTAACAAGTCCATTTGGCAAGATATAAAGTGAGCAGCTAGTGTAATCCATGAATTGCACTAAGAGATTTATGTTCAAACCAGGAGAGGCAGAAATCCAATATAATAATTACTCAGCCAAAACCATTCCAAGCTAGCAGCTACCCAAAAGGGAGAAGAACAAACATTGCAGCAGAAATGAAAACTAAAATTCAGGAAAGATGATCAGATGCATATCTCCTCTCAAAAAAATAGCTTGGTTTACTTTTCCATTTAAGTATCAGTAGGAAACCTGTGCATAAGAGCTATCAAATTTAAACTCATTAAATGAAAGCAAAAGAAAAATAACTTTGCAGGGAATGCTATGGAGTTGGATGTAGTCCCTTTTCCACCCCCTCACCAGAGCACTAACTTGCATTTTATGACAATGAATTTTGTTAATACCTAATATGGCCACAATTCAATTTTAGCAGTTCAGAATCCATAGCAAATATCTTTGATGAGATAGCTCTTAGGCAGACCTCCATCAAGGCTCTGTGCATGCCGGTTTGCAATTTTGGTCACCTCATACCATATAATAGAAAAAAGTTTACTTTCCAAAGCCCATGTGCTATTTATAGAGAGCTCTTACAGTCATTCCTTCAGTTTAAGAAGCTTTCAGCCCATGGCTATGTGAAAAGTTATTTATTCTAACCAAATAAGGCAAGTAGACATCAATATAAAGTATAACTGAACTATTGCAGGGCTTAAATGATTGAAGTCTATCAAAGCAATGGGGAGACTTGAGAAATATGGAAAATGAGTTTTCATTTATCAAGACAGAGCCATAAATAAAAAGAAGAATACCAGTAGAAATGTTCTGCTAGCTCTTTCAGCACTAATACATTTTAGTAGTAGCCCAAACGAGCACTATGGTTCCATTTTGCTGTCCCCCATATTAGCACATACATGGAAACCATCTCTGCCCCAGGAAGCCCACGTTGTAGGAGTAAGAGGATATAAATTCATCTTAATTCCATTAACAGAACACAGCTGCTACGACTCCCAGCAGTAACTGGCTTTTCCAGAGCCTTTTTTTGTAATCAGTTCTCCTGGCTGGTGAGGTAGCAATGGTCAGACTGGCAAACACTTCAGTTTGAGGTTTTTTCCCTTTCTGCTCTAGCAGATCAGCTGCTGGGACAGGGCCCTTGCATTCCCTTGTGAGATCTCATCAGGAAAAGTGAACTGAGTGAGTGCCTCTGCCCTGCTGCCTCAGCTCTGGCTCCCAGGGTTAGGCAATTCATTTGCTTGGGCACTGGGGAGAGGGAGCTGCACTTCATAAACTTTCAGATGTTGGCTGTCAGGAGCCAAGAGGCATCTAGCTCTGCAGAAATCGTGTTCACAGTTCTGCTCACTGCAGTTTTCTGGGTAATCCCCCCCATATGCACAAGCTGAGCACTAAATTCACACATCCCAAACAAGAGGGCTGGGTTGAAATATGATTCAAGTGCATAAAAGTCTCATATCCATATTTGGAAATATTATTTTCAAAGGTCTCATGCTATCTCAGAAAATGCTAAGTGAGCCAGTTTCAAGAAATACATCACAAGAATCACCTAACTATTTTAAGAATATTTGCAACCCCAAATATATTCATTTAAGTCTCTTACCTACCACAATCTCTTACTTCCTGTATTTCTTTTATTTTTAATCACAAGTAACCAGAAAGCAATACCACAGGCAAGCTTATTATATCATTTACACATAAACCAAAATAAAATCCTTTTTTTTTTCCAGAAATGGCCAATTTCCCTGTCCATTTTCAGCTTAGCAATTCTTGACTATAAGTGGACAAATCTTCTGCTTAAGTATTTATTAGCTTTTGCAACGTAGTGATTAAAAAAAAAAAAAAGTTTTCTTTTCAAATTCTATTCTGTGTGAATATATGAGGCTAAAAAGTGGAGTTCTTTTAAGCTGTTTACCAATGACTGCAAACTTGCTCATGCTCATTCTTCACACAATCTGACATAAGCCACTTCACTCCAAAACAGAAATCAGACACAGGAGGAATTATACTCCTCACTCAGGATAACTTAGATAAATAATGCAAAACTACAACCACCCGATCACATTTTCCTAAAATCACAACATGCTCATTCGGAGTAGGATGCATCTCCTCAGGGTGAAATAGCCAGCATAGAGCAGTGAGACAATATTCTTTGGTTTAAGCCTCTGGGAGCTGTCACAGTACAAAAGTGTACCATGGTGAAAACGACAGATGAGATCTTCCCTTTCAAAGCAGACACATATCACCGCACTAAAACTGTAACACATTACAAAATCATGACACTACTTCTCTCTCTTTCTATTTTCAGAGATCCACAGCAGCCTGGGGTCAGTGGAGGCAAGAGCCCAAAACACACTCAATCTTTTCCGGCTACTCTTGCGTGGAAGGCCATCTACTTTGCAGCCCAACTTTTCCATTTGCAAAATGGGATAATATCACTTTTTATCCTCAGAACAGTGCTGTCTGATGCCAACAGGTGCTAAAAGGGTTTGGAGATATTTCTCTTTGTTTTAAAAAGCAAGCCCATCCCATATGACTCCTTCACTCAATTCTGTGTTAGAGAAGGCTGTTTTTCTGCATATTGGCACTGTTCTGAATTGCTTTCTCCAAAGCTTCCCACTGTACACCACTTACGAGAACAGCATAATGAGCAAGTCACTCATGGTGATTTTACAGTACTGTCTCAATACTGCAATAGGTGGTTGTAAAGCATCTCTGAACAATTTCAGGTATTGCTGAAAAATCCTTCTGGAGCCAAGCTCCTTCGCATTTATGCCTCTAGGCTGAGAACATCTGTACGTGGACATTTTGATTTATAGTTCCAAATATGCACATTTCACTCTGTTTGACTTGCTGAGAAGGATTTTTTTCTCAAGCTAAGAAAGCTCAGGTGTATCCAGCTGGATGAAGATGAAGCTACTACTTGGCAGCCATCTTAGTGCTTCACTGAAGACAGATGTAAGAAAATAAAAGTAATTTTTCTTAAACAGAACATTTTGAATGCTTGAAAAACAATCATAAATAAGCCCTTTTTAACCTGTTTCATTAGGTTTCCGGGTGTAGGACACATTCTGGTCACTGTTGTAGTTATTCCATGTTTATCAATTAGATGCATGTCTCTGTTACAATGACATCCCCTTTAGGAGCGATTATTCAAATTTGAACAGATGCAAGAGGAAGTTCTGAACTGGTTCACTAACTTTCCAAGACCTTTTTAAAGATTACACTAGTTTGAAAATTCTGAGTTATATTTGTCACACTCTGCAGAGGCTTCCTTTCCTACCTACAGATCTGAGCTGTAGTGATTACATTATTACAGTCATAGAAAGTAATGAGAATCGGAAGTGTCTTCCTTTAAAGTGTGATTAAGTATCAAGCAGACATAGCAACGTGGCACTGCTGGATATGTTACTCAACAGAGAAGGATATGAAAGGATCATCTGCAAGGAATGGCCGGAATTAGGGATTTGAAGGGTGACAAATTTAGGTACATTCTCCTCAATCGTGTCACTTTCGAACTACTACTCAAACTAGTTTCTATTCCAGAATTTCAGAAGCCTTGGTAACTAAATTAAGATCAGCAGTACAAATTTGACCATGTCAATATCAGGGGAATGATGAAGAGCCCCACAGCTCTCAGTTCTTAGGACCTGCACTGAGGGACAAAGAGCAACAAAGGAGTGCAGGCCGGGCTCAGAGCCACAGGCTGAATTTGTGAACCGCTAAGTTTGTACATTTTGATTTAATTGTTTTTTTTTTCATTACGAGTAGATGATGTGGCACTGAAGGACATGGTTTAGTGCTGAACTTTGCAGTGCTGGGTTAAGGGTTGGACTCCACGATCTTCGAGGTCTTTTCCAGCCTAAGTGTTTCTATGATTCTATGTTTCTGCAGGTTATGTCAGAATGTTTACATTACATAAACACAAGAATTTAGAAGACATACTTTCCTTGTAAAAAGTTATAAAGTTACAGAGGAAGAAAGAAAAGATTAAGAGGCTTTTCTTCCTTTAAAACTAAAAGAAAATTCTTTTCATTATCATATTTGTCGGAGACCAGTGAGAAAAAAATTTATGTGTGCCAAAAAATATTAGAGATTCTAGCCTGAGAAAGAAGAGAGGTTAAAGTAAGTAAATAATATGGGATCATAACCATATGACACTCAGCTTCAAATTTACTTGGTTTATATGAATTTTTGCAAGTTGCCAACTCAGAATTTTATCATAAATTCAAAACATTTGGATTTTTTTTAAAGCATCAACTCTAGTACTTATTACAAAAATAATCTAGATTTCATTTCTAGTCTTCGATTAAGCAAGAAAAGTCCTGAGAGAATTCTAAACCAGAAGGCAATTTTTGTATCATGATTTCTTACAACATCATTCATGTTAAATGTTGATGACTGGGAATACTACATGCTTGCAAGAAAACAAAAGTATGTGAAACATTCTCTTAAAAATGGGCGTCAATTTATTTCAGTCATTCATACCTGTTAGGCTGGTATTCAGATAAGTTCAAGAAATACAAGAGTCCTTTAAATTTATTTTTATCTTTTGTGTGAGTGTTCTTAGCATGCTTTGTTCTGACAAGTTAACCGTACACATTCAGGAGCCAAGATATGTAGCACCATTTGAAATAAACCTAATAAAGGACTGTATAACAAGACCACAGAGAAGACAGAAAAATTCTGGATGGAAAGTAGAGACCTGAGTCTCTGGTAACTACTATGTCAGAAGTACAGAGATGGGAGTCTGTCAGAGTCAGCACAGGTAGAGAAAGGAAGCATCTCTGACATTTTTTCCATTTCAGATGTACACATAAAATCCAAAATTGGGATAAAAAAATTCAATTATCTTTATAAAGTTGAGAAACATTTTGTCATTTACAAGCCAGATACAATGAATCACTAAGACAATCTATGCCATTAACTCTCCAGCTACTGAGTGTTCTGACATAAATTCCTTTGCTCATTTGCACATAACTGATATTTTTATTTTTGGTGTTCTTGAGTGGTTTTCCAGCTGGAGCACTATAAAAATTATTGGAATTTATTTATGTTATTTGTAGAATTCAATTAATCCACAAATGAAAACATAGGAATTTTAAACTGGCTGCATATTAGGCCATTTCAACTGTTTTGCCTGGGTATTTTTGTCCATCTTTTTTTGTATCTCATTCCCATTTTTAGCAACTGGTAAATAACTGTTTGCTATCAGACAAGATTAAAAGAGCAATTCTAAAACTTGTTCAGAGTAATGTGGCAATTACCAAGAGTGTGCAATTTCAGTATTGCTGAAGAGATGGAGGTTTCTTCACTTCTTTTTAAGTTCCAGATTTTATTTTCAACAGTTACATTTTCAAAATTCAGTTGAGTGCTCTTGAGAGTTTTTCTTTATGATTTTTTTCCTCAAAGATAACTATAGATAACAGAAAAAAGCAAGAACTCAGTCTTTACAAAATGCCATCATCATTAAGAATAATTTTACAGTTTGACTCAAATACAAAACACTGCTTAGAAATGCTAAACAAAAGTAATTTGCAATGTCTGTCTGTAACTCAGTACTCGAATGAATATTAAAAAACTAAGTTTTATATTTAGGAAGGTGGAATTTAGCTTTGAACATATCTCCATCACTTACCAGTACAATTCTCTTTCAGTAAAAAAAACAATAAGAAAAGAGACAGAAAGATTCCAGCACTCTTTGCTTGTCCTATTAATGAAGTTAGAGGCTGGAGCAAAGAATACTGAACCAGAGGCTCTGAAACCAGTTGGCTTTGTGAACCTCACATTCAATAATTTTTTTCAAAATTCAAGTGTTTCATATGCAGCCCAATTATATGACATCTACAGTTACTCAAATGAAGCTCTCAGTTGCCAGAAATATGCTCATATGAGCAAGCAGCAGCTGGAAAACATTAGTCTCAATGGTAAACCTGGGTGGATATCAATATCTGCGAGCTAATAGCCAGAGAAAAGAAATATTGCAGCTATACGTGACCACCTGCCTATACAGATTGAAAGCAATTAACTCTCAACTGAACGACACCCTCCTCAGATCACTGTAATGACTTTCAAACGGTGTTTAGACAGTTAGTGGAAGTGTATTTTTTTATATTTGCAAGGTACACCACCATTTCTCCACTGTAAATTGTGGAGATTTTCAGCCTTCCCTTGACTAGCACCTCAGCACGGTGCTGAGGAGCAGAATGCACCACTGAGCCTGTGAAGGTTCAGCACATGGGAATAGCATGTGGAACAAAAGACTTAATGCTCAGCTGCAAAAACATTCAGTAATTAATTAATATTTAACTACAGAAGGATGAAATTAAAAGCCTGAGTTTCCATTAGCCCTCTGTAACTCTACCATGGACTTATGTCTAAAACAATATAAAGCCCTGTCTTCCCTCGTGGGACATGATCAAGCACTTTACAGCTCTGTTATTAAGAAGACAGGAGAAGAGAGCAACAGGAGAACAACTTTGTGCACCTACCCATTTTTTGTGTTAAAAAAGAGAGACACTAGAGCATGATTGCAATTAAATTTACCAGGAAATACAGTCTGGAGTTTGTAAAGAGGTAATAAGATCTGAGAAACGGGTGTTCTTTCCCCTCCCCGTGGTACTGGAAAGGTACAGGAAAAAAAACAGAAAGGAAAAAAGAGTAAATGTTAGCACTCTCCGTTCCCATTCAGGTGTGAGGACTTCATTGAGCCTGTCAGTCTGCACTTATTTGGAATCAATGATTACCCACAGAAAATGGGAATGCATCACTGAAATGTTTATTTTCCCTTTAACACCTCACATGGAAATCTTGCAGCTCTGAAAGGGTCCATGCTCCACTGCTGATCTTGCTAAGGTTTCAGAGACCACGAGCACTCCAGGGCACTGTGTAGATTTATAGGCACCATGGACTGCATAACCACTCACAGCCTGAAACAATGGTATCTACATGAAGACACTTCTATGGAATTATTCTATGAACACCTCCAAGCCATATTTTTGTTCTTGGAGCATGATATTGCTGCGAGGTTTTTATAGCACTAAGGAAACACGTTTGTTTCAGATGTTAGCATAAGTTTGGTACTATATGTTCATGGAGGTTAATATTCCTGTCCACCTAAATCCTCCTAAAGTTCCAACTCTACTTTAAACGCAGAAAGAAAATAAAATATACACTATCCTACAACATTTTTTTCCCCTGAGAAGGTACAGGACTTTGCATCTCATCTGTATCTGGTATCATGGGGTCATAGTGGGCCTAGAAGCCTGAACAACCTGTATTTGGCTAATGCATTCCATGCAAAGGGGACATAACAATGGTTAAATAGTTCCTTTTTTCCAGGCTATGATTTAACTCTTTTCTACAGCAGTGTTTTAGATCTCAAAATTATTAAGGCATTAGGGCACTAATCTGGACATTACAAGCATAGTTGCCAAGAAAAGCTCTTATGTAGAATCTGCAAGTTAAAGGTACAGAGGAAAGTTAAACCACAGATTTAAAATAGGACTTCTATCCAGAGCATAAGGTACTGAAGCGTGAATTATTATTGCAATTCAGAAAACTAAGTTATTCCATGCTACTGTCCACACTGAGCATGGTCTAATAGGAAATGTTTAGGAAACAATGCCAGGAAAAGGTTACTAAACTGGTTCTTACAGTTTTCTGATAATTCAAATGTTGTGTAAGTATTTGGCAAGAGGCAGACATCTCTGCAGCCCCCAGGATTAACAGGCATTTTAGGATGCCACTGATTATTTCTGAGGTCTGTCTGTGTAAATGTTAAAGGGTGAAACTGCTTTTCCATCCAACAGATTTTGCAAAAGAAGGACAAAAGGGCGACCCTTTCCCCTCAGAACACTTCTGAAGAAAGGATGTCTTTTATCTGCTTTTAAGTGGATACTGGAAAATGGCAGGTCACCTCTCTCTCACTGTCCTTCCTCCGGATTTTTACCATGTTCCTCACTGCAAAGATATCCAGCAAATTATTCTAGTGTGCAAGGTAGTGTGGACCATCACATGGAGAAGGCAAGACGTCTTTTGTTCTAACTAAAAGCCCAAATTAACTTGTATACAGGGTCAGTATTGCTCTCTATTATCCTGACAGAGGACCTCAGCTCCAAGCTGTCCTATGCATGTTCAGCGTCTGATGTGCCCCATTTTCCTTTTGCTGGTGCCATTTAGGGTCATCTTCTCATTTCCTCTGCACCAGCATGCAGCAAAAGACCCCATGAAAGATGCTGAAATTGCCAGAAGTAAACATGCTTTTGCACTTTGAGGGAAGGGAAGAGAAGGACAAAAGAGAGAACAGAAAGCTGGACAAAAGAGAGAACAGAATGCTGGACAAAAGAAATCTATCCTTTGTATGTTCAAAAAGAGCAAGAATATGCTAACACAAGATGAGCCTTCATCTATTTTTCCATGGGGCCCTTCCAAACAAAAAGTACTCCCCCACCCACACTTCCCACTCCCCACTCCCCTCCCCAATTAGATATACTAGATGTTGTACACAGATGTTGTACATCACGTAAGATGATGTCCTGGACTAGATAAGAAAGGTACAGCATTAGCAAAACATCCAAACAAACCAGCAAACGAGCAAAGAACAAAGGCTCTCTCAGAGCAGTAGTAGCAAGTCCAGCACTGGAGTTCGGGATCTGCTAGGACACAAGGCTGGCTTGCCCAAGTGTCTGGTGTCCCTGGGGAAGTGGCACAGCTGGAATGCACAAGGCCAGGCCCAGCAAGGCATCAAGTGAAATCTAACAGCCAAGGGTACAGACAGAAGTGGTCTACTTAACTTATTCTTGGTAAACCTCTCTTCAGAGCACTTGGGTTGAGATGTACGACTGACCCAGGAACCTGAGCAATCTGCATTTGCCACAACATTCAGCAGAAAAGGGGCATAAAAATTCCTAAATGGGCTCACAAAATCCCCACTTCCAGTTTAATCTAGAACAGATAGAAAATTGTTCAGTTACTTAGCAACATAATTTTTTGGTTTTATTTTAAGAGATAGCTGAAATTAGAGGCAATAATCTACATCTTTTAAACTACTTTTATAATTGTTTATATTGCTATGGTTGCCTAAACTTCATTTATATGCTGGAAGTGATTTCTATGCATGTTTTCTATCACAAGCAGGGATAATAAACATTTTTCTGTTCTTCTGCTCTTCTGTTGTCATCTTACACTGTATGTCACTTTTTGGTCTATACAATACCTTTCATAAACTACCCTTCCCCTTTACTTACAGTGCCCCTTCACTTTTATAAAACACAGCTGTCAAAAACTTCAGTAACAAAAAAATTTCCAAATTCTCTCACTGTCAGGCATCTTCCTGTCTATTACACCGCTTACAACATCAGAGGGGTATTCTGTGGAACAAAGTTGCCTTAAGAGTATAGCTGCCACTTTCTATTGACACAGGACACTTTAAAATACGAATGTAGTAAGAGACAGAGTTCAAGAATTGTGCACCCAGTCCAGCTGGAGAACATACAAACATCTTACAACTGTCTCATTAAATGAGTTCAGGGAAAGGGCATTGCTAAAAACGAAGAACAAATGTCTTGATTTACAGCTCTACAGAGCGTTTGCTGCAGTACATTAAACAGCAACAGAAGTAGTTTTTAATTTAGCCTCTTTCTCTGAGAAGCACATAATGACACCACATCACTGCTGCTAAGGAAGAACCCAGAAATAACATGTACAGTGTAAGTCACTTGTGCTGCCTTTTAGTTAAAGCCCATACCAGTAGAAGGTGATGACAACAGAATGGTTATGTACAAAACATTGCTGCAGTTACTAAAATCAGGACCTTCAATCCTTGCCCTCCCTTTCTGCCCAGGGTCAGAACATCCTTTGCCTGTCCAGAAACCAGGAGATGCTTTTAATGACCACCAAGTTGCACAATGCATTGCATGTCACCAGTTTAAGGGACTTGCTCATAAGCAATAGGATAGAAGATCAGAGATTGCATACTCGTATTTTCACAGTAGGGACATACAAATCAGAATATTGATTTTACTATTTACCAATAATAGCCAACTGGTCCATAGCAATCGTACTGGTTGTTGAATAAAGGTAGTTTGTTGTCTGCAGTATGCACAAACCTCTGTGAAAGAGCTCTGTGTTTGGGGCAATTGCTTCTGAACTGCTACTCCACTCTTCCCAAAGATGCCTAAGCAACTTCCCACGTTTTATTTCTCCGTTACTGCAAAAGGCCAGGCAGTACAGACAGCCCAAATCCCACTTGGATGGATGTGAAGCATTGTCAAATGCATCTGCCGTGGTGAAACCAGGTCAATATGTCCGCGGCTGATTTAAAAGTGAGCTGCTTGGATTTGGGATTTTGGAAGAGGGGCAGCAGCTCATTTCTTTTAGGCACAGCATTAGTTAACTTTCTGCAGCTAAGCAGACAATCAGAAAAAGACTCACAGGATTATAAGGATCATGTATCCATGGTGATTTTAATAAGAAATCTTACTTGCAGTAGAATAGATAGAAGCAAGAAACAGAATCAGGCTTCACGGATGATTTATTTCAGTTCATCTCCTAGGAAGTAGAATGTTACTGGTTTGATTTGAAGCCAAAAATCGTAAGCCTGGATCAAGTTCCTGAGGTTCAAACTCAACTGTATTCTGCTCTCAAAAACCAGGACGCTCTGGTTGTCTTTATCTTGAATATACCAGTTCTCTTTGGTAAATTGCTTATAACATACTAAGCCAAGTTTTGACAGTCATGCTGTGAACATTAATTTCATCAATGTAAGTATCTTACTTTAACTGTCCTGTTTCTTTTCCTGTAGCTTTCTGACAGAGCAATATTTGTGGTGCTTCTGTTCCTTCCCAAGGCCACCAACATTTAAGAGTGCTCAGATAAAGTAGCCTACTACACATTTACCTAATTTTGTCAATTCTTCATCCAGGAAAGATCAGGAATTTTGCTGGATATGTTATGATGCTGTGTAGGGAAAAAAAAAAAAAAAAAAAAAGCACTAAACAGTTACAACTTTTACTTGTATCTCTATTTAAATTACAGGATTATTACCCTTGCAGCTGATTGCTATATTTTCTGAAACACAGTAAGTTCATTGTTACTGTTTAATTTAACAAGTTTGACTATCAAGCATTTTTAAATTGCTCACCACGACCGTAATCCCTTAGATCCAGCACAACCAAAACATGTGGACTCACAATATCCACGGGATTCTGTGACTAAATGGTCCAACTGCAGGTGTGTCCTAAGCAGTAAAGCTATTTCTGATGCTATTCTCTGCTCATTTGGTTTCCCCTGTAGTCTACAGCTATATTTTACTCAGTGTCCTTGCTCAGTCAACAAAGGAGAAGTTGATAGAAAGACTTGTAAGAATACAGAGAAAGAGACCTGTTTGCATTGAGACCGACTCTGTAGGAGGGAGATGCCATGGTTAGAATTTTAGGCCTGAATGAGCTAAGACCGGAATGGAAATTACATTAAGACTTCTGAGAAAAGGACTCTGACAAATGGCAAACCAGCAATGAAATGTTTGCATTCCTTTTGCAAGGTCCAATAGCTCTGTTCCCATAGCTACTGTATGTTGAGATGGATGATGTAGCTACAGCAACAGAGAGCCAACATCCATGTTCACTGTAAAATTCCTAAGTCGTTACTTAATCCTTCTTTTACCTCCCTGCAAACTTCTAAAAGAGGAAAAAAATAGGATTATCTTGTTCTTTGAATGAATTAAAACTTTGCTAAAAATATTAGAATTAAAAGATCCACTGCAGACAACTGGAGCTAAAAAATGCCTCCCTGACACAAGTGGCCTCATCCCACGATTTCCCTTTCCACACCGACTGAAGGCCATTGCTGTTTTGCAATGAGAGAGCTGTCTCTGCCTTCCTTAATGGGTGATGTTTGGCAGCCTGCAGCTCCTCCAGGTCCCACTATATTCAAGTGCAGCACACAAGTCATTTATAAGCCAATCCTTGCATCGAGTGTATTTGGTTGTTTCACTTCTCCCACCACCCACTACGATTTTGAAGATATTCTACTCAGAAAATCTGGACTTTTTCATAGCAATTATTTGCCTCCACTTAACAATGCTAGTTCCTGACATAATAAAAAGCGAAATATTACATCAAGCACAGAAAGTGTTGTTTAAAGAACAGTCTTTTAATATTCAGCATGTTGTTTGCCATGTGATAGCCAACTGGATAATGTTTGGCGAGCCAAGGGCATATTTTGTTATATGCATATACAACTAAACAGAAAATAGTTTAAAGTTTAACACAATATAATGATTTCTGCTTTAACACTCCAAGCCATAAGCAAGGAGTCTCACCTAGGGGGATTTATATTGGGTCCTGTAAAGGAATAGACAGCACAAGCCTTGATTTCCTAAGGGTCCCACACAGAAATATGCCTTATCATTGCAAAATGCCAATGTGAAAATACCAGCAAAAGCCAGCACCCTGAGCTCTACAATTTTGCTTCAATGTCCTATTTAAAACTCGGTTTTTTCTAAGCTACATAATCTTAGTCAAGTGGTCAGTCTTTGCTAGAACTCTAAACGGATTAAGCAACACTTAAGCCCTGATATAGCATAAATTAATCTATAACTGTTGATTAGAAGAACACTAAAGCAGTTTTATGTTAGTCAATCTTAGAATATTCTCAATTAAAAAAAAAAATCCTCACTGCTCAGAAATAATCTCACAAGAGTCCATAAGGCAGCAGACTCTCAGTGTAAATATTTAAACTTTTAATAACAAGATGTTTAGGCAAGCTCATAAATCCATGTGTGGCATAACCACCCAACGTCTACACTGACGTTGCTAATTTTGGTTTGTGTGGACAGAAAGAAGGCTCAAGTAAATACTGCAGAGAACTTTTTTCCATACCCTGTCTTTCTGTCAGGTCAGAACTGCTAAGCCTTGCAGACTCATTCAGTTAATGTCAGAATAACTTTTTTCTGTCTGAAAAGGTACAGCACAGGTAGCGCACATGCAAAGTTATTCCTTCAGAAAGTGTTATTTGTCAACAGTTTTCCATTTAAAAAAAAAAAAAAAGTAAAAAAATAATACAAACACAGCCCAAGTTTCAGCATTGTCAGGGGAGAAGACGACCACTCAAGGTTCTGAGAAATGACCATTTTGTAGCTGAGGCTGGTGTGTTTTTTCCCTCCTCCCCAGCATTACAACATTTCTTTCCCACACCCTGGGGCACAGCTTCCGAAAGAGGAAAGTTTCACAACAGGCGCCGCAAAGCGGGGGCGCACATACCACACACCGACCTAGGACGACAGAAATGGTGCAGGAAGTGAAACTATCGTAAAGTTCACAAGTTTTCTAATATACAGCTGAATATAGATACAACCTAGCTGGAAGAAAAGTAGAGTTGATAGGGTTCATGCAATGCAATGAGAGACAGAAAAACTCAGAGTGAAGAATTTATGGGGTTTTAAATCACTTCACAGATAGTCAAACCTGTTGATATTCCATGAGTATTATGTTTTGTAAAGTGAATTTACAATTTTTTTTTTTTTCTTTCCTACCAACTGTATGAGCTTTGGGCAACAAAACGAGAACCTTGTAGGTCACCAGGTCACACTAACCCTGGTCTTGTAATACCTTTGAAGTACTGCAGCAAAACTCATTTAAACAACCAAGGCTAGCTATCAGGTTGCACTGGTAGAGTCCTCGATATCTACACATTTAGGATGATTGTAGTCTCTGAACTAATTAACAGCAGAACAGGAGATAGGCTGCTCCATACAAGCTCTGCATAAAAGCAGGCGTTCAGGCATGATTGGAATTTCAATCAGAACCAGGAAAAGCTTCCTAAAGGCTGCACAGAAAGTACCACCACCCTGAAAGTAACAGTTCTGAGGCCAAAAGAGTAGAAGATCATCAGCATTTTCTTTCAACATTTGAGAGTCTACCTGCATACCAGGGTAGTGTGAAACATGTCCGATACAAGTCTAAGCAAGGAGAAAAGAGGATTCAGAGGGCATTCTGCTGCTTCCAGACCTAAACACAAACAGGTTTTAACCTAAATGTTAACATCAGATTCTCTAAGAATGAATGATATGGAAGACCGGGACTTCTTCAAGCTGTGTCTATTCTACGAAAACAAAAACTACACATTTTAAGGAACTGGGTCTACCTCATCTGGATTTGGCTTGGTTTATTGCCTTAAAAAGAATTTGACACAAAAAATCCCCATATGACAGAAAGAAAGCCACAGTTCCAGAGAAAGCTAAATTTCCTTCCTGCACACTGGCCACCGCAAAGGGATAGACGGGAGCTCCAAATGAATATAACCTTTTCAATATAGTGACAAACCCTAAAGTGAAGTGCAAAGCTGCAAAATTATTTGCTGTGGGATTGCCCTGGACATGCTAAAAGGAGTACCACTTCTTTCTGAAGGAGAGATGGAAAAAACTTCAGTAAATTGGATTTCAGTGTCAGAATATCAGTATGGAGACTAACAATAAGGAATAAATTGTAAATTGTCAGTATCCTCAAAACTCACCACTTCCAAGATATAGTTTTGTGTAATGTAAAATAAATTTAGAAAAAGAAATTCAAAGAAGCACCTGAATTCAAGAGAACCTGAAGTGGCACTCTCTCATGGCACCAGTCTTATTATTAAAAGCAGTTGTGGTGTTTACTCCACTGTACACAATAAAATTGCCAGATCCAGGATTACATTTCTTCTGTTCTTCATTACATTTATTCCTTAAATTTTACACACTGATTCCTGGCATAATTTGAAGGTGTGCCACCTATCTGAATTACACATTCTAGTGTGTTCAGCATTAAGCAGGGGTTTCTCACAGGAGTGCAATGGACTTTTATTGTAGCAACAGAGACTCAGCACAATGATCTGAATTGAAAAGAAAGTAACATGTCACAGACACAGTCAACCCTATGACTTCCATCCTGCATTTGTTTTAAGAAATGAAAGTAACTTATTCTAGCCCACCTAGGAGAAAGGTGTTTTACACAAAAGAACATCAGTGCCACAGCATTATTTGATAAATATTTTCACAGGTTCTTAAGCAAGCAACTGTCATCCTCTGATCAGTGTGTCAAAAATGAAGCTTACATAAATGGAAATGAAGATTCAAGTATAAAGAGCAGGTGATCTGCACCTATCCAGTAAAACTAGCAAGAGAATTAATCAGTATTCTGGTGAGGAATGTGCAAGTGAGAGAGGCAGTATGGAAGATCAACCAGAGACCACCTCAGTAGTTGTGACGTAGTTCTAAAAAAGTTTGCAATTTTAAGTGGTTTAGCCTTCTTGGGTCTTCAACAAAGAAAAGTAAAATTTAAGAAGTACAGCAGTGATGTGGACAATATTTAATCAGTATTACTTTAAAGGAATCAGCCATGTTGTCATGACAAAAAGAAATCTTTATTCAGACATTTCCATTTTATTCATTCTTTTTGTGTGTGTGCACCGATAGATTAGAATGGAAAGCCTTTAAAGAGTCAAATGGATGTAAATAGAAGCTGTTTACAGTGAGTGGTCTAAAGTCACTGCAGGAAAACTCATTATTACTCAGTGTTGACAGTGGTAGCCATGAGGTGTTCCAGAAATGGGAAGGAAAAGAGTTAGGAGTTGCTGATATGGGTGAAGTCATTCATGTGTAAGAATGTATTCCAAAAGGCAAGATGCAAAAGTGACAGCTGAATTTGTCCATTAGAGAGTGAAAAACATCCTAAGAAATGACAGTGGGGAAAAGTTCATAACAGATCTAGAAGCTGTCAAGAGATGGCTGGTCTGATACATTTTCTATGCTTAATCTGTATTTGCAAGGGAAAAACTAGAGAGCTTCATGCAGCAGAGCAGGGCTGAGTAAATTCAGGTCTCCCCACAGGTCTGTGAAACTCTGTTATGTAAGTTCTTTCCATTTTACATACCTCAATTATTCACTACTTCCAACATACCAAGCACACAGGAAATTTTCTCTCTATCCAAATGAATGTAGTTGCCAGCTAAAATTAATTATTTTCTCCAGCAAAGGAAGTAATCCAGAGATAGACTTCTGCTTTGAGGTGCTCATTTGCACCTCCCACTTGTTGGGGGAGGTTGTGGGGGTGTAAACTATCACAGAGAATTTCTTAACCCATGAGAGGATTTCAACTCAGTGCAACTGAAGTTGTGGCTGATGGTCAAGGAACACAAGGAGCTCCTTGCTCACGGATGTGCTGCACTTGTGCACTTAGTGGGTGCCTACCGGGCTCTGCACATTTCTAGAGCTCACAATGGAAAACCTGATGCCACAAAATTCAAGACGTGAGAGAGGATTTAAAATAAACCCAAAGCACGGAAGGACCAGCATTTTGAGATGCTGCAAGTACACAAAAGAAACAGTGCCAGCTGGCAGGCTGGTGAGCATGTAGCCTGCCAGAATAAACTATCCTGTGCCCCGGCGCAAGGTTTTGGCAAGCTTTGCAATGTCTGTTGGAAGTATATTTCCCGTGAGCCTTGGCAGCACCAGGCAGTCTCTCACCTAATCTGTATCCAGGCAGGAGTGAACACAGGGAGAGGGGATGAAGGAAAACAGATGAGTGCAAAGGGAAGCCTATGGTCAGTCAGGGGTCTGGGGCTACCTTGCAGTATGTGGGACGACAAGTAGAACTAGGATGGGAACTGACTGCAAGAAAAGCACTGAGATCCAAAATCTTATGAAGGATTTGGGAGAAGGATGAGGAAATGGCGTATCAGGGATTCCTAATGGCAGAGATGCCTGTGCCAACGCTTAACTAGAGAGGGTTCAGCACAAAAAATCAACGTATTTGAAAGAAGCTGTTGCTGCGATAAGGAATAGGACAATTGTGACAAACTGTAAGGGCAATGTCCACAGAGCAGAAACACAGCAGCCCCAGATAGGGGAAAATCACCCTGTTAGGCATGAGAAGAGATGAAGTTCTGGCCTGAGAGCTCCTGGGTGAGAACAATCGTACCTACCTTGTTTCGGTTTGGAAACCGGGAGGTGAAGGGGCTCAAAGGATAGAAGAAGATAAAAGAGGAAATAAACTGTTCAAGGTAGCAAGGCAGAACTTGATTCATACAAACAAATTTTGGTCTGTATTCCAAACTCCACGGAGAACAAGTTTAAGTACTTGTGCCTGCTTGATCCCTTCCAAAGATTCAGGAGGTCCTGGAAACAGCCAGATTGGGTCTGGTAAGGAACATGAGTTAAAACCATGGAGTTTTGTATAAGCTGCTCTCTGCTAAGCCTTTCTCATCTGTGTTTTATTCTTTCCCATTATCTGAGTTAATGAAGAATTGTCCTTTATGTTAGTCCAGCCCCAAAGCAGTCGCCCAAGAGGAACAGAGGTGAAACAATCTCCAGTACCGCAAAAAAACACACACATTGGCAGACAGCAATGGCAACTACATTGGCAGACACATTGGCAACTACAAGCACAGGGTTCATCTGTTTTTCCGTTCACTCTAGTATTTAATTCTATTAAGGTTATTTTAAATAGAGAGGTCTCGCTCACTACTGTAGTGGGACATTTTTTGAAGTAATTCCAGAATATTTTCACTGAGCTGCTTTTTTTCTTTTTTTCCACTCTAATGTGAGAGCCACACAAACACACACACACAAATGCCTCAATTTTAAGAAAATATGTCAATTCTTTTATGTCCTCAAGGACTTGGCAAACAGGCAGATTTTTCAAGCAGAGGAATGGCCAGGCAGCAGCTTTTAGGTTTATGGACACAAAGGCCAGTGACATAAGGCACATACACTCTGTATCGCAACTGCCTGCTACTGAATTTTCACAGTGGGTCAGTGACTCGATTACATAAATAGTATGTCTGTTTATGTATGGAAAGAAGAGATCAAACAATTCCCAACACAGTCAATCTATTAATGAAAGTCTTGTTGTGTATGAAAAATCAGGAATTGGCAAAAGATAATCTAGGAAGGTTTCGGGCTTAAAAGACAGCACAAACCCAAATTTGATGTTACTGGCTCCAGTAAAGTTGGCTTAAATCAATTTTCATTATCTACAACTTTTTGAAATATGCTCAGCTTCACTGAACACCTGGTATTTAGGATTCTGGCCATACAAAGAGGAAAGGCAGCAAATTTGGGAACTCTTTTCTAACTCACACTTCTCATCCTTATTTTGCGCCAAAGAAATCCTCAGATCATTTTCATTGCTGTCATATCTGAGTTATGATAAACATGTCCAAGAACAGTCAGCTAGTTATCTTCAGTGAGTAATGAGCAGCATTGAAGAATGTGACTTTCTCCATCAATGGTAGATGTCAAGGTTTTTTCATTTAGGCTTTTAAGTTTGCTTCTTAAGCTACTTGGAAAGAAGTGCAACACTACATTTTCAATTTATGTAAAACCAACTGAACAGAGCAAAATCTTTTATGCAACAATTATGTGTTTCAGAGCACTGCGAGGCCTTTGGTGCAAGGACTTTCAGATGATGAACCAAGGCTTCCAAGCAAGCACCGTCTAACCCAAGCACGTAACTGTAACTGAATTCAAATAGCTGCTAACCACAGCTAAGCTGAAATACCCTACTAAAACCCAGGCCACACTCCAGGGATAAAAAGAAGCAACAAAAAGGTAGGAGTTAAAGCATCTTCTACAACAGTTAGTTGAGTATCTTAATGAGATGGTTTGTAATGATTTATTGCTTAGCTTAGGCAATTCAACAAAGAAGTCAGGGTTTCATTAGTGGTCTGGGAACTGAAATTTCAGGTGTCAATATGTAGCTACCTTAAGACATAATAACATGAAACAGTTTTCCTGGAAGCATGGTAAGGGAATTGTAAATTGCACCACACTTTGTCAGAGGGAATCCTTAAATAGTACCTGCGAGATACCCTGTGCAATCTTGAAGTGCTCCACAATTGTTGAGGTAGCAACTGGTTGAAAAACAAAACATACTCTGATTTTTGCTTTATTGTTGATGTGCATGATATCCTTCTTTAGGCTACTTTATGTGTTGGTCTGTGCAAAAAATTGGGCTATTTGTCTGAAATAGAAATACTCTGTAGAGTGAAAAAAGGTTTCAATTTTTAATTTTCTTTTAAGATGACATGAGGAAATTATTTCTGAAGCAGTACAAGTTACATGTACAGTTGAAATGGAAAACAGAAACATTGTTCCAAGAGAAAGGGGAAATGGCCTCAAAAAACTAAATGAATTTTCCATGCATTGCTCCATCTGACCAGTTGCATTACTCACACCATACAACATGCATTGCACCTTCTCACCTCCCAAAACTGCACATATTTTAGGCATGAGAAAATTAAACCCATGTAAAATTGAGAAATTGCAAGCCCCTGAAAACAGGTGTTAAATGAGTCTTATCAATCATGCTGTAGCAGCGCTAAATTTGGAGAAGATATTGCTCTTAACTTAGACGTTAGTGAGTGATTTTTTTCTTTGACATTCAACGTTGGTTTTTTATTTCACTGCTGGAGTACTTCATAGGAGAAATATCTGTACAAAAATTGTACTTGTTAGCTAGGACAAGGCACACAAGCCAGTTGTTGAGGCCAACAATACCCCTGAAGCAATGCTTCAGCGCTAGACTGCGGAAATAGCGGAGCAACCCAAATGAACCTAGAATTTCAAGGGAGCGCTCTTTATATCCCTCTAATTGGGTGGACACATCAATCCTTGTTAGAGCACCTCAGTGATTCATTTGTTGTTTACTGAGGCATGTGCTGGAAGAGTCCACTGGCATGCCTTTAAGGGTCACAGAGAAGCCTCTTCCATTGAAATTAAAAATCTAGTTGTCTTTAGCAGCTTTTTAATAAACAGGATTTCCATTTGGCCCACATTAGAAGCTTGCTTTGTTGAGATTTAGAAAGAAATGTTTGTCCTTGAAAAAGAGCAGAGGGAGCTCTTAATATTCAGATTAGATTTCTGCAGTGATTATGTATTATCAGCACTTGAGTTTCAGCTCAAAATTCATAGTTTCTTCCTAGCCTCAAGAAGTTCTCAAGGAGTCACCTTTCTTCCTCTCAGAGGCAGCAGCTTTTACACCTACTGGAGTCTTTTTAACAAACAGATTTTCAACCAGACGTGTTAATGCAGGTAAGAAGCTGGAGTGCTCCAACGCCTCATCAGGCACAGGTTCGTACAGGACCGCCTGCGGTGCCGATGCACTGCCTGGCTTTAACACCAGCTACACCAGGTGGTGGTAGTCATGTGGCTCCCCAAAGCACGGCGTGGGCTGACTTCTTGTGCTTTCCCAGTGCTGCTTGCTTGGTTTCTGCAGATTGCTGAGCTCTGTGGTGCCATGCAGCTCTAGCATGTACCTTGAGCTAACTCAAAACTGCGGGTGCATCGCAGAGCCATCCCAGCAGTGTAGATGTGCAATAAAATTCACAGGCAGAAGGAGAAGGAAGCAGGTTTTGATGGAGCAGCACAGTCATGCAGCTTGCCCAGCAGAAGCCAGGGGTAAGCTCTCAGGCACAGCTTCTCACACCCCAATGCTGGGAAGCTTCACCACCAAGAAGCCACGTGGCATCACCCAGGGGTGGTCAGGCCAGAAAGCTTTGTGAGATCACAACTTCACTCTGAGTCAAAAAGTGCTTTTTTCAGTCTGTTCTCCTTGACAGCTTTTAATATTTATATCAGGGATGATATGCTAGCCATATACTTATTATCTGAGTATAAGTTACATCACATTTTTTAGAAGCTTCATTCTTTCACTCAATGTGAGTTTGCTTTACCAAGAAAAACCACTAGAAAACAGGGGTCAGTGTCCTGCTCCCTTTAACAGAAGCAACACTGGTTTGTTTAACCTGGATTTATGTTGACTATCCGTGCTGAAGAAATGATACTGGACCCATGAACGCTTGTAGGATGGATTCAGTCTCTGTTAAAGCCATTGTGTAATGTACATTTGTAGAAGTGTGCAAATGTAAGGCAGCAGAATCTACCATCATTACTGTCATCTCTCATGTTGCCATTCAGTAGTTACTCAGCTTTTTAAGACTGAAGTTAAGAGGGTCTGTTAGATTTTACAAGCATTTCTGGAAAGCTGTATGTGCAAAAAAAAAAAAAAAAAAAAAGCTTTATAATGAAAGATAAAACTGCTATAATTACCACTGATTGTTTAAATGTTACTTTTATTCAGTTTAATTCAATTGAAAAGAATGGAACAAGGACACCTACTCCAGGCAAAGCAGTACTGAAACTAGTAGTGAAATATGCAGTTGGAAGGTAGAACTATGGGGCACTATAGAGCAATATAACATACGGGTGTCCACCCTAGTGGAAGCAGTAGGGCAAAATACATGTGAAATTCTACTGGAGGTGGTTAAAATTCTAAGAAGGATAAAATTAGCTCCCACAGAGCTTCCTCATGAATGTGGCTTTGGTGCTGCTGTGAACAGAGCCAGCTCCTGCAACTTCTAAAGCTACCAAATGCATGATGGATAGACACCCACTTTTATGGCTGCAATATAAACAAGCAGAAAGCTGTAGATCTGATGGATGAGGCTGGTTCAACTATTCTCCACTTCCAGATAAAATCAGAAAATACATTTACTTGCAGTTGGTTTCTCAAAACTCCCATCAATAGGCCTTTCTTTTTACTGCATTGCCTCAGGACATGGTAGAAAAGACTTCTCCGGGAGTTTCAGTAGGCAGGAAGTATCCAATGAGTTACTGCATGAAAAGACAATATGATTGCTGGGCTCACCTCATAAAACACAGCTTTACACAAGAATAGCACACTTACCTTGCTGTCCTGACAAACTGTCTCATTTTTGGCTAACAGTGCTAACTTCCCCTCCCTTGAGCAAGTGGTAGAGTTTTCCTGCAGCCAAATGGCTGACACAGTAGACATAAATACAAAACCCCCGTACAAAATGAAGCTCAGATTTACAGCCCTTTCATAAATACGCTAAGTGAGAAATCATAAATTATGCTGAGCAGTTTTCCACAGGATAAGACATTTCAGAAAAAGTGTTAAGTTCCTGTTTATGACAAAAAGGATTTCTTAAACCAGTGTAGCAATTTGTTACATGCAACATGTTTTGATTGCTGCTTTACTGAACTAATTCTATCAAGGAGTACAGCCTGTAGTCTCGATGATCTGTTTTGTAGTGGGAATCAAGAATTACAGATGAAACAGTCAAGCTAAAATACCCTTTTTATCTTTTGAAGCAAACTATGAGTGACTTTAACATTAAAAATAAACCGACAAAAACCCAACAACTCCTTTGAAGAGATCATAAATATGTATTAGCAATTAAAATATAGGCCCCTTGATTAAAACTGATGGAAATCCCCCCAACTCCTTCCAACCAGCATTAGGCAAATACTAAAAAACTTGAAAGTATAAACCCAAGTTTCCAGTTCAACATAATAGTTTTTTTAATAACAACCTACTCACTATTTTAATTATTCAAATCAAAGGGCAACATAAAATAAGAATTTAGTGAGTCTTCTGCAACTATTTTGCACTGCCAGGATCCCAATATCCCTTGAAGGGTCTGGCTCCTGGCCAAGACACCGTAGTGCCGGATGGTCAGAGGTATCCCTTTACTCACCCATACCAGTTTTCTCACACCTGAGTTTTACACATAGATCTTCACTCAGATGTAAACAAAAGAACTGCATGATAAACCATAAGGGTTATTGCTTGCTTTAACAGGAAACTACTTAAGAAGACAAAAAAAAAAAGCAAGCTTAAGATTTGAGTCAGTCTTAATTTACACAAAATAGATGTGGATGTAAGAGATGCAGACGGTCATTAAAGGTCACAGCCCGAGTTAACTCGGTTCTGATTTCCCACACTGGCACTCCCTTGCTAGACATACAGTTGTCTTTGGACATATTTAGCCCTTCCTGACTGAAGTAATTCACTTACTATATTTTAAAACAAATGCGTTTTATTGAAAGACTTCACAATTGGGTTTAAAGTGCAATTATTTTTAAAATTTCATAATGTGATGTTTCCATGTTCTAGTCATAAGATGAATCATCTTACAAATGTGGGTTTAGATGAAAAACATTAAAATGCTTAGATGCTTAGATGAATAACATTAAAAATCTTTAAAATCTTGGAATGAAGGTGTATTTAGGTGGTACAGCTAAGCCAAATGAAATAGCTTGCTATGTCAAGTGAGACAGACCCACTGCCGGCTCCTCTTCCCTTGCAGCTGGTCTGGGTCTTAGCTGAGCCTTGTGGGAGGTGATTCAGTTCACTGAGCTGTGAGGAAAGGAGCTCAGCCAGAAAAAAAAACAAAAAACAAAACAAAAAAACCAACCAAACAACAACAAAAAAAACCCCACCAAAAAACAAAAACAAACAAACCAAAAAAAACCAACAAAAAAACCAGGGGAGAGCATGAAGCCAGCCCACCCTATGGAGCTGCTGATTCAGCTCATCTGTCATACCTGCACCCTCGAGGTGGAAGTATCTAACACCATAGATGGGATTAGTTCTCAAATAAGGAAAAAAATCACACACTTTGTAATGCAAATTTTGAATTTTCACGCTATGTTTTTTGTCTCTAATGTAAAGTAGTGGGACCAGCTCTGTGGGTAAGATTCATGCCAGGCATTTAATTGGCAGTTGGGGACTTGAACATCTTCCCAGTAACTCCTACAAATAAAATACTGCAAAACAGCATAAGGAGTACATATTTAATTACGAATTCAAACAAAGACATTTTCTTTATACTAGAACTACATGGTAAAAACCTGTACAGTCCATAAATACATAAATACAGACTGGTATTTATGGCACTTTTATATAAGCTTTCACAGTCAAACACACAAAAAATTAGCTGCCCTTTGCTTAGAGTCACTTTTTCTATAAAGGATCATGTTTCAGTTCTTGCCTGCCCACTTTAGACTTGAACCTGAGCTTTCTACACCTCGGTGGGGCTCAGACCAGAGACATTCTCTCGCCAGTTGCTAGTTTGTATAGCCAGCTCCGTCAGCAGAGGCTGAGCCTGACCCAACCAAAACAAGTTAATAGTCGGCTGAACACATCTTGAAGGGGACAAGACTAATACCCCAGCTGAAGTTAGCAAGAGCACAGGTTTGCACCCTGACTGTCCATGTTATATATGTCTTTCTTTAATTAACACTAATTAGTCTACAGGCTTTGTGTAATATTGCATGATTTAGGTCTTAAACCTAGAAACTCCTATAAATTGTACTCTTCATTAAGTGGCTAGTTACCTTACAGTAGAAAATGGAAATTATTTTACTATCATAGTACTGTTTGAGTTGGAAGAGACCTTAAAGATCATCTGGTTGTAAACCCCTTGCTGTGGGCAAGGACATCTTCCACTAGACTAAATTGCTCAAAGCCACATCCAGCCTGGCCTCAAACACTTCCAGGGATGGGACATCTACAACTTCTCTGGGCAACCACCTGTGTCTCACCACCCTCACAGCAAAGAATTCCTTCTTAATATCTAATCTAAATCTACCCTTTTAATTTAAAGCCATTCCCCCTTGTCCTATCTCTGTATGCCCTTGTAAAAACCCCTCTCCTGCTTTCTTGTAGGTCCCCTCAGGTATTGGAAGGCTGCTCTAAGGTCTCCCTGTAGCCTTCTCTTCTCCAGGCTGAACAACCCCAACTCTCTCAGCTTGTCCTCATAGGAGAGGATGTTACAGATAGTAGACCCAAAAATATACTCTAATCCTGAAATACAAACCTGAGTGTTGATTTTAAAATTCATGTTTATTTTTCTTGGCCTGTCTGTTTGTTAGAAAAGGTTTCTGTAAAAGTGACTAATTATGTCAGGCATATCTGTCTGATACCTGTGAGCTATTTCTCTATGACAAATCAGACCAGCTCTGAGTTTAAGCATCGGCATGCACATTATACTTAAAGACAAAAACAGTTTTCTAGAATTTATCAGCCTGTAAATGAAGTTCCAACACATCATTTTTAGCCCTTCATCTTGCTTACCTGTTGCTTGCTGCAGAGCTCCATAAGGCAGCTGATGAAACAGGCTTGGTTGGGTTACTTGTGAACAGTTTTTACCAAAACCAGATTAACCACCAAAACACAGCTGAAGTCAGCGCCGATGCAGGATGCTGACTCAAGCCTAGGACAAGCAGTGAAATCCCCACTACCACTCTAACCCACAACCCTCATTCAACAGCTCCCACACAGAGATTACTGCAGGGAAGAGGGCACTGCCTGTGCATACACTACTACGCACTCCCCACCTACCCTAGCACACACTACTGCACAGTAGTACACACTTGCATAACCCAGTATATCTAGGGCACACTCCTTTTCCCCACTGCCACCATTACTAGGTCTGCTCTGCCTCATGTACAGGCCCATGTACTGAAAAGAAACATTCCATTTTGCAGTGCTTTGTGCCACCTTATACGAGCTTACTAATATTAATAAGACCTAATGCCGGGGATTTTGTTTCCAACCAAAATAATCCTAACCTAAGGCATACTGTTTTCTGACCTATCTTCTCAAAGTGAAAACTGCACTGCTGCACACGCTTACCTTGCACAGATTAAAAAGATAATGTTTCTTCCTCTTCAGGCAGTAGAAAACTCGCCTTCAACACTGATACTATTCAAAGTAACCTACCACTGTTTCTCAAAGAAAGCAAGAAGAAAGAAAGGCAGAAAAGCAAACAGATGACAGAACACTGGGATTGAATGTTCTCATAAATGCTTTTGCACTACAATTGCAAACACAAGCAGTGTTTTATATATTTACATATATATCTATATATATCTGAACATTAATCCCAATCAGTGCTGCCCACTCAACCATCCAAATTACAGTGACATTCCGGTGGCTCACAGTTCTGACTTTATTAGTGCAACTCAATTAGATTCAAATTAGATACTCACTGATCAACATGAACAAAAGCAGAAACAAGCCCACCACTCTAGTTCTGCTTCTAAATACACCTCCCTCTTGGAAAGGTTCACTTTAAAAAATGTCAACACACTGCTGTGCATGACTTGACATCCATACGTTGCTGAATAATCTAACAATTAGCAGCTAAATAAAGGTGAGCATTCCCTCATCTGTAATAATACCAAGATATGGGTAACTAGCCAAGAATCTGGTACATTAAACAGAAAAACATAGGCAAAATCTGCAAGTGCATCTTTAAAGTAAAACACTATTTCCAGTAAACACATATGGAAACTAAATACATCTTAGGTTGCCCTCAGGTAGGAAAAGATTGATTGATTGACTGATTGATTTCAAACACATAGTCCAAAGTAGCATGGATAGCCCCTGGTATTGGACCTGGAACTTCAATGGCAGCTGCCCACCTGCACATAAAAGACAGACTGCATAAAGATATTTGTTCAGCTAAACCCACTTATGAATAAACCAAGGATTTATTTAGAAATTAGTCTAATTTATGTCACATTCCAAGCTATTGCTATTATACCATTAAGTTTCAGCAACTGTGTGTTGAAAACGTGTGTATAGCCTTCTCCACTCATCTATGGAATAACTCAGTAAACGTTTCTGCAGCCTATAGATCAAGTAACAAAAGACATCCTAGTGTCATGTCAATCAGAAGTACGCAACTGCCCTCAGACACAGTCACAAAATTTCATTCTGGCCTTGAAGAGTAACATTTTCAAACATACACACATGATTACTCATCACTGTCTTGAAATAAAACTCAGGAACTGAAAAGCCTCAATCATTTTTGTAAGCTTTACTCCCCTTCTTGCACATCAACCCCAATTTGAAGAGTAGCCTCAAACTTACAGCCCATTTAAAGAACTGTGTTAAAAGTACTATGAGAAATGCCAATTTAACAACCTATGCTGTTCAGATTCGATAAATTAAATAACCTCTTGCCAGCTCTAGAAAAGCCTTACTTGGGTATTTATTTCCAGCATATACCATGTCCATAAAGCATCTTAGCAGAGGGTTCATCTTTGGCCGTCAACACTAACAGAGCTCAGACACACTGCCAATAAATCAGTACACTTGGGAAGGATTTTGTTTCAACTGAACTTATTTCTCTGCACTCAAGAACTAGCTCGTTCCAAAGGTTCCCCATGTGCCTGATCACACAAACTACAAGACTGAAAGATACCTCAAGAGAAGTCAAGATATTTCCTCTTCTTGGCCCAAGGTAGAATGAGCCATATTTAAGTGATCTCTCAATGGTTATTTCTTACCTAGTCTTAAAATAATCATTCTCTTCTTAACACTGCACAAAACCAATGTGTTCTTTTTACCCTTTCACAGGTCCTGTTTGATCACTCTTATTGTTTACATGTGCATCTACTTGAACAGTAGCTCTCTTTTATGTGGCATGTGACCCATGCAAGAAATATCTGTAAATGTTCAAAGCATGATATATGAAAGGAAATTCTTCAATGTCCATTTTACGACAGTTAAAAGGCAATTTATTCCATTCTGGTTCTAAATACTTAACACAACCAGGGAATGGACCCCTCTTATCCTTGTTTTCCCTTTCTTGTCAACAAAATCTTCTTCATGGTAATTCTGATCACATATTCCTTACAACTACCACATGCTGTTTTAATTAGAAATTATTCCACAGAGAAGAAATTTTTACTAGTATTTATTCATTAAAAATTATTTAAATTATTTTAACTCGGGTTACTGAGCATCTGTCATCTGTTACAGAGCAAAGAGCAACTATATTCCTCATACAGTCCAAAGTTATCTACCTGAACAGTGGAAATCCCATCTCCTGTGTACAACTCGGTTACTTGGTAGTCTTTAGTACACAGAACACAGAAGGATGACTCCTTGTTTCCATGAAAGGCTTTAATGTGACTGTAAGCTGTGAGGTGTACTGCTAACACAAAAAAAATTTCCACCATTTTAGTTAAGATGAGCTCTACTTTTTATTTCAGATGAAGGTATTCCTGGCTGTGACTCTGTAACTTTGAAATTACAGTCTCTTAGGAACCGTGAGCAGATTTAACCACAAATAGCTAAATGTGCCTAGATACATGAAGTTAAATATAACTATCTCCCTAGCTAATTAGATCAGGGGACCAGGATCATATGGCTAGATTAATTAAGATAAAACAGGGCATTTGTAATAATTAAGTTAGCTATTTGGTCTTCTTTCCAGAGCAGGGAGTCAACAAACATCATTAGGGCAGCAGCTGATGACTGGCACTTCCAACCACGGATGCAGTCTCACCAAAGCCATTGCGTTTGCAAGGCAGCCCGGAAGGCTCCCTTGCACAGCCTGATTTTGTTTGCTTTAAGACCAGAGGAGCTCCTTCCCAGGAGGAATCCCTAAGGATTCCAGAGGTGAGGTTTCCAGAGACAGAAGGGTGAGACAGGCAAGAGATTCAAGCCAGGAACATGAAGCTTAGAAAAAAAACCTTAAAATGCTGAGGGCCAGGTAGCAGACCCACAGTCAAATTCCAAGGGTGTTGAAAAGGAAGTTCGGGACTAGGGAGGACTGTGGGGTTTTGTTCCAATGCACAAAACTTCTGCGTACTTGAAACAAACATTAGTATTCAAAACTTGAAAGGGTAGAGATCAGGCTGTGAATAAACCTTATATTTATCTGTTATTTTCACTCTATCAACACTGTAAGTTTTCTCTGTGTAAGGAGGCAATTAACTGAGATGACGAGCTGTAATTCTAATAAAAATAATGTCCTTTGAGGATGTTTTTTTTTGGGAGCACAATGTACAGCAGATGATCTAAACCAATACCCTTCAGTTCCCTGGCCCCCTACTTGGGGACCCTCCACAGCGACCAAAGGCTATTTTGTGTCTTCACTCTGTAGCTACAAACTCGTCCTTCAGAATAAAAGGCATACATATCGGCCATCATGAACTTACTTGGCCTGAACACAGTCCTCACCTTGACGGCATCATACTGAATGTCCAAATGGTATCTCCATCATTTATAGATGTTACACTTTATTTAGACACAAAATCTAGAGCAATTAGAAGTGGATCCAAAGAAGGGTTTTCTGTAAAAGAAACTCAGTCCAGTATGACTGTGACAGCTACTGGCCTTTATGCAATATGCAACCCAGCACAGCCTCATCTTGACAGACAAGCTTTGTCTTTTATAATAGCAAATGTTTTCCCTAAAATGGTGTTCTGGAAGGTTTTTCAACTCAATAATGCAGTTTAATTATGAGCTTGCAGCAACTTAATTTTCTACAGGAATCAAACAAATCTAGTTCTTCTTGAAAATAAGACTGACAATTCAAGCTGTCACAGAAGGTTTGGGTTTGCTGGTGGATTTTTTTTTTCATTTAGTCAAAAGCCACTTTTGCTTAAAACTAAAACAATGTGTAAAAAAGGAAAAATTCTCTCCCCTTTCAATCAGCAGAGGAAATCACATTAGCATTTCTTCAAGTGGCAAGAAGTTTAAAACTGTTGAATGCTTTCAGCTGGCAAAGCTCCAAATTCTCCATATTGTTACAGGATTTGCATGCAACTTTGTTTAAGACCAAGTTCTCATGTTGATATGATCTCACTTCAGTGAATATCTAGATTTCGGAACCATATGCATGCAAACCTCTGGGGTCTAGTAGCATGAGTTACCGAGTTTAAAATTAAAATTTTACAATAAGTGGTTCTGTACTCATACCTCCACTCATTACATATGAATGACAGCACACAATTAAGCTGATGACAGAGATCTTCCTGTGTTGTGCATGTCTCCTAACACACACATTGCATGTTACTGTCTGATTATCAAGGTGTTCCCTGAAATAGGCCGAGTTAGTTCATGGCTAAAAATATGGACTTCTAGAAAGGTTAAGCAAGGGAAATGGCAACATAGCCACTATGACAATTTAATTTAAATACAGATAAGTGATCTACAGGAACATGACAAGGAAGGGTACAGAGCCAAAGCCAGATGAAAAATTAGTTTGAAGACAACAAAACATTTTTTAATGCAACTTATTTACAAATACGGACAGAGAAAATATGATATATCCCAACGGGTTAGGATACAGTTTCTAACAAGAAGCATTTAAAATAGCTTCTTCAGCCAGGAGAAAATGTGCCAACTAACTTGTTTTTTAAGTAGAAAGGAAATAAAAGCTGCTGAGATAAATATTTCTATTCTCAGCCTGTAAATTTACCGTCATTGTTCCACAGAAAACTCCTGGACAGACTGTTTCTCTGAACCACAAATCTGTCAGTGCAGAACTTCCTTCGTTCTCTATCACCTCTGTGTTTTAGATGGTGAGGCGCTCGGATGTTCCTCACAGGGTCAATGGCTGTGGGAGAGCATGCAAAGCCAGCTCATTTCCCTCAACACCATGCTCCATATATCAACTCCAAGTCAGAACAGACATGGGAAGTATTTAAAGACACAATATTTACCCTGCTTCCAGCATTTGTCATCTGTTAACTGATATGTTTGCGCTTTTCCATAATGTCTTGGTGACAGTGACGTTCCAAGACATGTTTGCAGAAACACCTGTGGGTGATTTGCAGTACAGTTTGAACCCTTGGTAACAGAAGGTACCTCAGCACTGAAGGCCACTTTGAATACATTGTGCCCTAGTGGATTGTCAATGCAGTGTGTTGTTCAGTCGGGAATGAGACACCATAAGGAGTGAGTGCCACATTCCTACTGCTAGCAGCACCAATACTTTCTTCATGTATCTGTCACTCACCGACTCATCCACAGAAGAGGATGACAGCTGAACTTTCAGTGACGTAATAATCATTCTAGTGCTTATAAAAAAACACTGTAATATTAGTTTTCTTGACCTCTGTTGAGGCTTCTACTGACTATTACATGAACAGGAAAAGAGTACACTCTGGTGAACTATCACATTTCAGTGCACATGGCAACTCTTACTTAGCTTGGCTCTAAAAGTATTATTCATTAAGGTAATGTCATCCATTCAAGGCAACTGGACGGAAAGCATGGGCCACTACGCAGAAAGCTGAATGTTCCTCTAGATATCACTAGGGAAACTAGCACTGAATAAATCATTAAAATGCACAATAGTGGTGGAACATCAGATGGCTACAAGCAGCTTAAAAGGTTTCTGCTGATACCTCTTCACTGTAGTTTTCTTCCAGATGAAGATCTCTGAGGGCAGGAAATGAGAAAAGGGAGCAGCATACAGGAGCAGAGAATGGATAAATCCCTCAAACGAAAACTCTTTCCTGTGAGCAATACCAGCTCCTTCAGAAAAAGAATATCTTCAAGGACAGCTTGTCACTTTCCTTCAACATACATCCTACACGCAGAGTTCTAGAGCTATCAGAAAGCTCTTAGCTATGATTGCTGGAGTTACATAGAGCATGTGTGGACTGCAATCAAGGAAAGGGTTTCCACATGTCCACACACTTTCTTTGTTCTGCTAATTTAAGCATTTGAATTACAGGCTTAGGGGCTACCAGGAGCATTCAAGTACCCTACAGAAGCTTCACAAGTTCCTAGTGAAAACTCCAAGTGAGATAAAGTTACAAACCAACAGTACTCTCCTACATCTCAAGCAAAGTGTGGAATGGAAGAGCCTGGGAAATCTGGCCTGAATTTGCATTTCATGCTCTGGAGAACTGTCTCCCTTGCTTCACAAGGCTTATAGATCTGAAAAGAAAAGCAATGGCCAACACACATCCCTCACCCTCTCTTCAGTGACACCAGCTATTCCCAGAGTGGACTACACACTCACTGGTGCCGAGTTTACATGCAGGACTAAGAGATGCTGCTGAAGGAAAATGAGCCCCACTCCCTCAGCACATCTGGTTAGGAAACATGTTGGTTAGAGCAGCTAGCATATCTTCCCCATTTGCCTCAGTTTTTCTGGTGACAGCAAGAAACCCAGAAGAACTGTTTTCACCACCTCAGATGTCACTGAATTTGCCTCCTCCCACCAGCTTGGCACAATTAGCAGCAGAAGTCAATCATGCACTTACCAGCACTAGCCAAAATACAGGAACTTTGCGTACTGGAAATTTTGCGTATGAAAGGGAAATGTAGAAATAACCGGAACACCTCATCTAGTGGTTGCAGATCTCACCCTGTCCTTTTCCAGACTCTTAGTTTTATCCACCTTTAGCCTGTTTTTGTTTTTGTTTTTGTTTTCCTTCTCTGCTAATGACGCACTTCACTGCCTTGAGAAAGGATGATTACAGGAAACTGATGTAGCAATTCTCCAGCTCCAGTCTATCTCGGACAAGCACGTACCAAAGTGTTTCTCATGGTGTTACTCTTCCATGTTGATTATGTGTTTGCAATTGGGTTTTCACTGTTTCTACATCCTGATTTGTGCACGTTTTGCATGTGTTTCTCTAAGGCAGTAAGATGAGAGAGACTTGTACCAGGTTCTATTATTGTTGATCCATTCTTTGTTTTGTCTAACTTTGCTTCATGTCTTCTCCATAGTTCAGCAATCATCTTAAATTTGTCTAGCAGATGCCCATCTACAGGATCCCGCTACATGACCATCTACTTCATCCTAAAATAGTTAATCATGTTAAAGTGTAATTTTGAATATGAGCCCCTCCATCACCAACCAATCCCACAAGGAAAAAGGTAATAGCAGAAGGTAAGTTCAAAAACTATAACCGGGATCTATTCTTCTGGAGGGGTTATGTTCTACATCCCACTGAGTATTTAAAGACTATTGAAACACGAGGAAGCCAGCAGCCCCCTGATTTTACTGCTCATACAGATTTAGCTTCCATTTGTCATGTAAAGTCATGATGGCATAGATTTCTGTCATTAAAATTAATCCTTGGGAAACTTTGTCATTATAGCTAAGAGGCTTCTGCCTGAAGGAAAAGGTTATGCTTCTACATTGCATTCATATCTTCTTCATGCCAAGGCAACAGTAGTATTACAATCACCATCATGACCTCATCCATCAAGTAGCAAAAGGTAGGTGGCTAAGGCCCAGTCTTACTACATATTCAGTGTTGTATCCTTTGTAAAGACAGCAAATCTCTAATCAAAATTAAGCTCCTGCTATCAGTCCTATGGTTTACATGAAGTACCAACTCATGGTGCTCTGAACAACTGCTAGGGCAGTGTACATAAAATAAAATCTTCTGAAAAGACCTAAAGGTTAAAAAATAAAATCCCTGGATCAGCAGATCATAATTATATGTGGCACCACTTACCAGGCTAAAATCTAAACTATGCAACATGTGACAAAAAAGCATGTGGCTTTCCCACCACTATTGCGCTGGTGGGGTAACTTGGCAGTCTATACCCAACAAGTCAGGCACCTACACAGACTACTTCATTCCTATTCTGCAGAGGACAAGACCAAACACATCAAAAGAGCTCAGTCTCTGATTTATATCCTAAGACAGAAGGATTTTATTAATAAAATTGTTTCCTCAGAGTTATATTCCATTAACTGTACTTAAGAGGGAATTACTACACATCTTGCTCCCAGGCAAAACCTGACCATTCCACATGTGTTACAAATCAGTATCTCTTTACATTTATTGGTGTGCTGAAGAAAGCAAAAGGATTTATTTTCAGATTCTGGCAAGTCAGGAATCTTTCATGTTTGAGGAATCACATTGCTATCAATCTATTTCTACTTTAAACTTATGAATTTTCATACCAAATAACCAATAGATACATTTTTATATTAACCATGTTTCTCCATATTGAAGTAAGAAGTTTAGGTGGCACTACGATTTTAGGGAGGAGAACTGTGAAATACAAGATATTGTAAGGAAGATTTTAAAGACCTTTCCATTCTGCATGAGGTTTCCCCCCTTCTTCCCCCTGCATATTTTTCTAATCTTGAAAGCATTTCCTACCAATGCATGAAACCCCCATTACACTGCATATGGTTTCTATTATCAAGTCTATAATGCTTTCAGGAATTTCTTTGATTTCTCTGGTCATTACCTCATTCTTTTCATTCCTGAATGACACAGAAGCAGCAACCCAAGTCATTCCTAAGTATCTTTCTTTAGTTATAAATCAGTCTCTGTACTTCTGTAGTGTACCTTAGAATGGCCTGCCTTTACTACCCTTGTCCGAATGAAGGTAAGGCCTTGAATATTGGCTGATTATTATACTCTTTGTTATATATTTGAAGAGCATCCAGTTTTCTTACTTGAAATTTACATTGCACCCATGGACACTACACTTACACCTACACACCTAAATCAAGACGTGAGGTTTGTGTGCAAATGTGTACATACAACTGCAGAATACTCTTCCTACAGATGGGAGGAAAAAAAAAAAAAAATCAAAAAAAAACCCCAAAACCCTCAAAAGAAACAAACAAGAAAAACTCCTTCAAAATTCTTGTTTTCAAAATTAGTGCAACAGCTTTCCATGTCAGATTTCCAAATAATTACTAGCTCAATGGTAGCTGAGTGTCTGAAAATGTAGCTGCACAGAACTCTCCCATGGTTTCATGGAAGGGCCTGTTTCTACCCTGCAGCCAGCTTTTGTCCCTCAGTGCATGCCATCGGGCCATGGGTGGGTGCTGGCACAAGGGAAGAATTTAGCATTGTTCAGACAGAAGCCGTCGTGTACACAGGAGGTTCTGCTGAAGGACTTCATGGTTCGCTGCATGGGGCAAAGCTACCAGTGGAACACAGCACAAAGAGAAGAAGCAGCTTCACTTGGAAAATACAATTTATTCCACAGACTTAATTCTGAAAGATCAAAACACAAATACTTAAGGACTAAAGACAGCTCTAGAGATGGTTCAGAAATTATAGAGGTTGCATACCCTGTAGTCTCAGGGTAAGGGTATGCTCCAAAGGTATGCCACTTTCTGCAATAAATCAACCTTGTATCACCATGTTGCTTCAGAGGGTGTTGCATTTCAAATGCAAAGAAGCATGGAATGGGGGGGGGGGGGGGGGAGAGAAAAAAAAATTAACCAGAACATTGCTTCAAGCAATAACTTGAACAGTAATTTTACCAGATTTACCCTCTTAATGTTGATTTTAACAGGATATGATATACTCAGAGATTCAAATCAATGGAAAAAAACTGCTGCATGATTCCTCTTTGGCAGCTCCACACAATTTCCCTGTATTACACAATCAGCTATTTCATACATGAAGCACACAAGAATAGACAGAACCACCATGAATTTCCCAAGGTTTTGTGTTTATTCTGTCCACAGATCAAAGTTGGTGCTACCTGGCTAAACTGAAACAGCCAGACAAAAAGAAAATACCCACTGCATACAACCCAGTAGCAAGGAAGATCACAAAACAAAGCTTCTCCCTCATATTAAGTTCTGTGAGACAATGAGTAGACAGCAAGTGCAAAAACCTTTGGTCACATCCTTGCTTCTTCTTTTTCCCTCTCCCCTAAAGGTTGTCCAAAATTCTCGGGAACACCCTGAATATAAAAGGATTGTGTGGGACAATCTCCCCTGGAGAGAGCAGTAGCAGCAGATGCCGCATCTTCCCTCAGCATGACACTCCCACCCTACACTCTCCCTGGCTTAATGGGGAACAACTACACAGGGAAAAAACCCTCAGCTGAAGCCTGGCCACAAGTCTAGGTGGTGCCTGGCAAGCATCTGGCAAGCAGAGAGGGGGTATTTAGACAGATGTTAGGGCTCTGATGGCTTCTTCAGAAGAGACCTTAATTGGAAACACTGGAAATACCAAGTAATTGCTATGCAAGGGGCCTTGGGGTGTATGTTTTCTAGTGAATGTTCATCACCCTCGAGGGGAAGCAATAAAATCCACTGCCATCGCCTGTTTAGGAGCCCACTGGCAATATTCTTTTGTCAGCTTTAACTCCAGCCTGACTAACACACCAGTTGTCTCTGTTCAGAAACTGTCATTAGCTTACAAAATTATCCATTTCAAACAGGCTTAAGCATGCTCCCTCTAAAGAGAAATACATATTCGAATTTTGGACAAGAGTAGGGAAAGAAGAGTGGCGAAGAAGGAACCGGCACCAATGCCAGCAACGAGACGCAACAATTCGAACAAAAGAGATTTCAAGATGTCGCACCAACACGCACGCACACAATCTTCCTCTTGATAGATTGCTTCCCCTCGGCAGAGGGAGATGCTTCAGGAGACCGCCCGGGCACGCAGGGCACGCGTGTCTCCCAGACGGAACCCGGCAGGGAGCACGTCCCTGCGACGTGGCTGCTCCGCGGGGCTGCTTACTGCGGCACGTACGCGGCACCCGCTTCGCCCTCTTTGCTCAAAGGGACCCACGAACGACCCCACAGTGCTGCAGAGGGACTCCCTGCCCCCCATCTCCTGCCCCCCATCTCTTGGACCCCCAAGGCCGCTCAGAGGAGCGGGGGCGGGTGTTGGAGCCCGGGGCAGGGGAGCTCTGGGGGCACCCGCGGCCGCTCGCCTGACGCCGACAGAAACCCGCTGAGGGCGGGAAGGGGGCGGGCAGCCCGGTCGGCCTTTTCCCCTTCCTAAATGCCAAATTTTATGCCTTTCGGTGAGGTGAGGGGGGGACACGGGCGGAGGGGAGCACGGGTCTGCTCCGCCATCACGCACAGTGACAGATGCCAAAGCTGAGCCGAGCGCAGCCCGGAGAAGGAAGGGTGCTGGGGTACCGCTGGCTCAGCCCGGTGAACCAGCCCGGGGCTGGCGGAGGGCGGGTGAGGGGAAGCGCCCAGGGGTCGCAGCGCAGCGCGGACCCTTTGTTCCGCCGCCGGCCCCATCCGCGCCGCCGCCTCCGCGCATGCGCCGGGCACAGACAAAGGCGCGGGCAGGGCGGCGGGGGCTCCCCGCATCCTGCCTCCGCCCCGCATCCTCCCTCCGCCCCATATCTCCCCTTTGCTCCGCGTCCCCCTCCTGACCCGCATTTCCGTCCTGCATCCCCCCTTTGCTCCGCATTCCCCTTCCGCCCCGCATCCCCCCTCCGCCCCTCATCTCCGCCCCGCATCCTCCCTTCCCTCCGCACCCCCCCTCCGCTGTGCATCACCCCACCGCTCCGCATCCCCCCGCCGCTGCGCCCACCCGGCGCGGCAGGAGGGTGGGGATGTCCCGGGGGTGTGCGTGTGTCCGCCCCCCCGTCCCCCGCGCAAGCCNCGCCACGCCCAGCTGAGACGCGGGGAAAGCGCCTTGCGGGAACCTCGTTTGAAAGACACGCGTGTGCGTGGGGGAGAGGCGACACGGCGACGCGGGTCGGGAAGGGAAAGAAAAAAAAGGTCGAGGGGAGGTGTAGCTTGCTGTGGTGGGGGGAAAACGGAAAGACGGAGGGTTGATGGGGACCTGTGGGAAGGGGGGGGGCGGCAGTCGGTGAATATTCATAGGACAGGCACACCGGGGCGTAGCGCGGCAGCGGCTGTCCCCGTCGTGTTTGACGGCGGGTCCGTAGCCCCTGCTAGGGCAGGCGAGCTCCCCGAGCCCCGGCGTCTGCTGCCCCGCCGGGAGCAGCGCTTCAAACCCGCCGGCGCGTCCACGCGCACGCGTGACCGCGGAGGCAGCGCTGCTCCCGCGCCGCCTCGCCGGGGACAATCGCGTTGTCGCCGGCCACAAT
>VZRN01002988.1:0-24860 GCA_013397935.1 Dasyornis broadbenti
CAAGAATAATTAGATAATGCAATAAGATAATGCAATAGTCACGCTAAGATTTTCAACTGTAGATTATCACTCCTGCTCCCTGACAGAGCAGTGTTGCTCTTAAGGTTTGCATGCGCAGAATTTCCAAAAGTTTCATGTAAGGATCTATAATTGGGTGCACAGTGGCGAGGCCCAGATGATTTACTAACCTGGGGAAGAGGGTACGCATGTGTTCTATCACCAACAGGTCCAAAGCAGTTACCTGCTCACCTGGTTGAAACCATACCATGAGTGGGAAAGACCAGTCCAACAACTCGATACCCCGGCTAAAGACCCAACAACAACCATCAACATGCAGGTGAACCCAGAGATGATATAAAGGATGTTGAAGTAACTACAACAAAGTACTGAGCCAATGAGTGCTCACACTGTGGGGTTGGTGGTTGGCTACACCTGATGTGTGTTTCTATCATGGTTTATGGTGGTTAGTTAAATACATCTATTCTGCCTCAGAAGTATATAAATTCATAACAAAGTAATAGTTTAAAAACCCTGGATTTTTGTAATATTATGGATATTATTAATTGTAAGATGCTTAGTGCTTTCTTTCTTGCTTTCATTTTTCTTTGTTCTCATATATGCATAGATGTGTGGAAAAATGTAATTTTGCCTTTTGAAGTAGTTATTGTTACTGTACTAACCATTCTGCATATGTTGTTAATGTAATGACATGAATTCACTGAGCTTTTACAAAGGGTATTATCCAGAAGATGTTATTTGACGTTATACATATTCATCCCTTTCGGTTATGCAGCTCAGTGCATCCAACAACTCTTGCAGCTTTGGAGTGTTTGCCATGTTACTGGCATCCACAGTCTCCAACTGGACAAGCCATCATAGAGTGTTTTCACTTTGTGTATAAAGCATTTCCGGTTAAAAAACAAAAACGGGGAACTGTGGGAGCTGGCAAGTGAGCTAGCTGGCCTGTGTCAGCTCACAAACACCGACCTTGTTACAAACAACTCATACCCGTGAAAGAATCTCAGCACAGACAGAAGCAAGAAGCAAAACAAGGGGCAAAAAACCAGAAGGAATCTGCACCTGTGAGAGGGAGGCTGTTTTCTGCAAGAGATGTTTTCTAGGAATAACTGACCAATAGTGTTGTAAAATAATAAGTTAGGAGCCAATGAACATGTAATGCGAATGCTAAGAAATAGTACAAAAGAGGTTTTGTAGTAATAAAGCTGGTTCTTCTTTTGCCTGGAGCTGTTGACCTGTGTTTATATGAGTGTCGCATCTGTCTCAACTGTGACAGAACCCATCGCAGAAGGGACCCAACACTGCTGCTCCTACATCTTTCTGAGCTGGAGAAAGCAGGGACTGAGGTCAGGTAATTAACTAGGGCAAGGGTTAGGGTTAGGGTTACGCCTAGGGTTAGGGTTGAGAGAACTAAAGAGCCTCGACTCCAGGGACACTGGTCCTTCAAAGGGTCTGCTGAATCCATCACAGAAGGGCCCTAACATTGCTGCTCCTACATCTTTCTGAGCTCAAGAACCCAGTGTTTTGGCCCCAGTAGTTCACTAGGGTTAGGGTTAGGGTTACGCTTTGGGTTAGGGTTAAGAGTTCCAAAGAACCTTGATGTTGCAGAGAATAAAGGCCTTGTAACATGAGGACCTTGTTGCTCTTGTATAATCCTTGTGCTCTTCTGCTACTTCGGCTAACCAGAGAGCATTCTGGGAATGACTCAGCTAAGCTAGAGTTGAAAAACATATTACATAACTGGAAACAATTGTTAGAACCAATAAGTACTCACACTGTGGGGTTGGGGGTACCCTAACCCTAGGCATAAACCTAACTATAGCCCTAGTGAACTACCGGGGCCCAAGCCCTGGGTTCTCCTGCTCAGAAAGATGTAGGAGCACCAATTTTGGGGCGCTGCTACGATGGTTTCTTCAGGCCCTTAGCAGCACCAGTGTCCCTGGAGCTTGAGAGTCTTTAGACCTCTCAACCCTAACTGTGGGCAGAACTCCAGCCCTCGCCTAAGCCCTGGTTTCTCCAGCTCAGAAAGATGTAGGAGCAGCAATGCTGGGGCCCTGCTGCAATGGCCTCCGTAGGCCCTTTCCAGCACCATTGTTGCTAGAGCTCAAGGCTCTTTAGATCTCTCAACCCTAACCCTAGGCGTAACCCTAACCCTAGCCCTAGTGAACTACGTGGGCCCAAGCCCTGGGTTCTCAAGGTCAGAAACACTGGCACTGGAAAGGGCCTGCCAACATGACCACAGCTGGGCTCCGATATATCCAGGTCGTTTAATCTCTCTTCAAAGATCATATTGTCTAGGCCTCTATTAATTTTTGCTGTTTTCTGAACTTCCTCCTGTTCCCATTTCTGGCAGTGCAGTGCTTTCAAAGTGTTGCACCTCTGAATGCTGTGTCAGTGCTATGTAGGCTGAAGGCACAGCTTTGTGTATCTTAAATATGGCAGTCATAATTTGGCAATCCACTGCGGTATTTTGTCTGCAGATAAGTAGTATTACTGTATGATGTTCATCTCCTAGTTTTGCTGTATCCTGCAGTTCAGCTAATTTTTCCAACTGGCCACCATTAATCACAGTGGATTCTTAGTCTGTGCTCCAAACTGCCTCCAGCTCTTCCATTATTATTATTATTTTCTAGAAATCAAATCAGTAATGATTCCAGAGGGTAGAGAAAGTGGATTGCCTGTTGATTTGCCTCCTAGATTTTATATTCACTGCCAGCTAAGTTGTTCTTTTTATTTCACTTACTCTGCATGGGTCCAGTGGGAGCAGACACTCAGTGGATAATTACCTGAGATTACTTCCCCTGGTGAAGGCAGGGCACTTCAGCTTTTACTGGTGTTTTGAGGTCAACAACGTGTGTCATTGTCAATTTATTCTGCCACAGTGCAAATTTCCTGTTCCTTTACTCATCAGGACTTTGTGTAGATGCATTAGTTCTCTGCTGTAAAAAACAATCACGCACACATTTATGTGCGTACATTTTAATTTTATCTGAAGGCATGGACTTTGAAACACTTTTGGTCTGACTCTCCTTTTAGGTTCAAGGAGGTCATAGAAATCATAGAATAGTTTGTGTTGAAGGGGACCTTTAAAGGTCACCCAGACCAGCCCTTCTACCATGAGCAAGAACATCTTCAACTATATCAGGTTGCTCAGAGCCCCAGCCAGCCTAATCTTGCGTGTTTCCAGGGTTGGGGCATTTATTGCCTCTCTGGACAACCAGTTCCAATGTTCCTACCATGAGAAAGGCAACTGGTGCTTGGACCAGCTATGTTGGCCACAATGACTTCATGACTGTTTTACACTGAATCTCTGCAGTCATTTTCAAAGAGCCGTTCCTCATTTCCTCTGATAGAATTAAGGTGAGAAATCTCTGATTTTACTTTCCTCCAAAGGCATTGTAGTGAGGCAGCACTAAATGCTTTTGCTTGGCTGTGTTGATTCAGCCTCGGAGAATTATAATCTTTTAGAAGGGATAGGAAAAAAAACCCAGCTATTACTGTTCTCACCTTCAAGACAGTATTTTCTGACGTTTTATGCAGCTTTGATGTAAAGGCTACATTGCGTCACCACAGGAACCTACTGGATTTACACTGGAGGTTCCTGTCTGCTGTTCTCTCATTAGCTGTGTCAAGGACAGGGAGCTTGGATATTATTACATAATATTTCTCTGAGCAGTTGAATTAAGAGAAGAAAAGAATTATGCAATTTTCTTGAAGCCAGAGGGAAAATGAAAACTGGGTGAGGTAAGCAATTTCCCCATTGTTTCAGGTTCTTCGTGTGACAATTAATAGCAATAAAAGCAAAGGATAAAAGTTAACCTGATTTTGCTGTGCCTTGTTTTAATATAAAAACAGGACAGGATTTCAAAGTTCTGAGCCTCATTAACCTTAAAGCCCTAATCCAACATTTTTTTAGTCTCTACATGAAAGAAGACTTCTAATCATCTACCAGCATCACCCAGCATCTTTCTGTTTGGGGCCTGTGATGTGGCCAGTTACAGGGAGTAAGCTTACACATGACCAGATCTTCCTGATGCATTCAATTATTTTAAGCCACAGTGAAACAGTAGGTAAGGAAAGGCAGCTATATCTTAAATACAGGCTCAAATTAAGGATTCACTGGAATACTGTTTGAGTACTTCCCATTTGTTTGTGGGGTTTGTAAGGGCATCTTGTAACGTGAGCTGTGGAAAGTAACCACACATAGTAATGTAGTTGTGGTTCTGCTTTCATACTGTTGCTGAGAGATCTGCCAAAATGCTTGGAAGAACCACTTTTTGCTTTCCCAGGGCAACACCTGCCCCTAAATTTGCCATTTAAGCTCTCATTCTGGAAGAGAGCAATGTCTGTGTACGGTTTACTCTCCCACAATGCCCAGAGGTGTCTCGTTTTACCAGTTTGTAGACAGGACTCACAGGCAGCTGCCAATCCCTGGGTAGAAAGCATTGCCTCATGTCTGTGCATGCTGACTAGCCAGCCTCAAAGCCAGGCCTCAGGGGAGGATCCCGGTTTCAGGTAGTAACAATCCCAGAAAGAAGGAGACCAAAGGCTGAAACTGTTCCTGGCCCAATGCCACACACTTGGCTAAGGCTACACCAGGAGTGAACTTGCCCTAATGAATATAAAACACACTCTCCACAATCATAGACAAAAAGGCATCTTGAGGAAAGGAAACACAGTCTGAAAAAACGAATGAAATGCCTTCCACCATGTGTGATCTTGGGCTGTGAAAAATACAGTTGCAAGGAACTTTTTTTCCCTTCTCTAGTTGAAACCATTGTGATCAGTGGTCTGACATAGTGGAACATTTCATTTTACCCATTATTACTTTTTTCTCCCACTCATGAAGTCATAAGAGCGAATATGTTCAAGTGAAGCATGATGTGTAGCTATGGTATTCAGTAAATGAAAGTTATCTTTTTAGTTCACTCATCCAAAGGCTTTTTCATTCACTCCATTTGTTTGTTTATTTGTTTGCTTTTTAATTTCAGGATAGTAAGCTGCACTGAAAGGAAACAAAATTGTGTAATAAGATAGTGATAAAATACTAATTTCAGGTTTCATTCAAGAGACATACTGATGTGCTTGTATTATTCTTTGTTATAAATATTTATGCATTTGCACTTTCCATTTACCTTAATACAAATAATCATCTCACTTTTAAGCACCTGCTAAAATGGTTTGCATGCTGTGAAAAGGCAGAATAATCTAATATCCAGTGATTAAAATAAAGACTGTAAGGATGATGTGAAAGCAACATAGTTTGGGTGGAGGACACTGGAGATTTAAGATATTTTTCTTCCAAGTGTAGACATCCACTAAGGATAATGAAGTTGCACACCCATTCTGTCATAATATACACACACCATCATCATCCTTCACAGTCTTTTGGCAGACAGACTGGAAAAACATTTTAAAGTTAATAAATGACAACGGTAACAAACACCTAGAAATATCCCTATGATTTTCATATTTATTGTGCAGTTAATACATTACTTAAGAAGACACCTATAAAATATAATTGGGAAGGGAAATAACTTTCTCCCAAATGGAAACCTGTAGGAAGGGTGAGGTTTCCTCCTGTAGTGCTTTTTCCAAATTCCTTTCCAGTAGATTACCAAATTATGTGAAAGATACAAGAGCTTCAATTCCCAACATTCTCTAAGATTCCCTAGGAACACAAACTCCCTGTATTTTCTCTAAATGGAGCAGAAGAAATGATATACAGAAAATAAGCCTGGTTAAGTGACTAATTTTATGTATTTTGACCTTTGGTGTTACCAAGGCCATATGTGATAGTGAAAGCTGTAGCCAAAACAGAAAGGATTTTTTGCTGATAATGCAGACTCCAGGTTCATGGGACCCTGACATCAAGTAACCCACTGAAGAATTGTCTCCATAAAACTGGCCTTCTGTGTGGTAGAAAAGAGATATTTCTATAAAAAGGATAAACAAAATGAAATTAATTGTTTCAGTCACTTCTTCCCTATCCTAACTCCTTCACTGACACTCAGTTGGAAAAACTTCCTAACATAAAAGTCTGGATTCAAATGTAATGGCAGAAAAAGACATTCTGAGCTTTCCTTGGTCACTTGACCCTTCACAAGCTAGATGCTTGTCTGCCTCTGCTTTTGCAATTTCCCACTCACTGCAAAAAGGACTCTTCTAGAATCCTTTATTTTGAATTAAAAAAAAGACTCAAATGAAATGACCGAGACTCCAGAACTTGTCTTTGGATTCTTTTCCTTGAGGAACAGAGCTGTGCAGAAATTCAAAGCTTAATTACACTTACCTGTTTCCCTCGCCCTTCCTTTTGTGTGCACACTTCAGAGGGAGAGGGAATGCGCCTCTGGCTCCCATCTGAAAATGAATTAACAAATAGCCCCATCCGTGATGCTGACAAAACGAGAATCTCTTCCTGGGAAATGTCGTACCGGCTTTGTTCTAAATGAGGACAAAATGTCAAAGGACAGACTTTGGGGTTTATTTCACGACATAGGGGGATTTCAGGAAATTCTACTTCATAAAAGAAAAAATGAAGTGTTCTGCTCTCCTAACTCCTCCTATCTGGTTTGTAGGCAGAAAGGCTGCCTGCCTCCATATTCTTGCTGTTCATAATAGGCGGGATCATAGGAAGATGGTTAGTTGATACATCAGATACCTGGGAAAGGGATCCCCAAAATCCCAGGTGAAGTCTAGCAGACAAAGCATAGCTACTATTGTTCCCAAGCACTGCAAGGAACAGCAGAGCCTGGATGTCTGAAAATCAAAATAACTGGATGGGCAGTGAACTTACCATGGAGTCCACTGCTTGGTGCTGGGGCTGGCCCTTATGGTCAGGGAGGAAAGTTTGGAGACCTGGTAAGGCTGCTTACTCACCGTGGAGTAGCCTCTGACACTTGCAAACCCAAAGGCCTCCAGATCCCTGGTATTTACTTGGAGAGCCTGAGCAAAAAGAGAGACGTGAAGACCTCAAACAGATCCTTCGCCAGGATGTGTACAGAGAAACCAGGAGTCCAAAGAATAGCTGGGCTGAAATGACAAATAAGCAGTCAGTCCTCTCCCTTTTCTCATGGGAAATTGTCTCCATGAATATTTTTCACCAGAGCTAGTTAATCATCCTGTGTCAGCAAACTCCAGAAATGTACAGGATTTGAAGGTGCTAGGAACTAGAGTGCTCATTCGCTCTGAAGGGATGTGTCTAGAAATCCAGCCTAGAAAATGTCTTGCTACTCTGTTCCTTTCAGAGTATGAAAATCTGATGGTCCATATGCAGTTTTAAAAAAAGTTAATTGCTTTTCTTTCTACTAGTGTTCTCTTAGATGGTCTGAAATCCTGAATTTCCAGGCTGGGAATAAACTACACTCATCAGCTCGTTCTCACTTCCAGTGTGTATTTGAAGGAGAACAAGAGATTGCGTTTTCCATATTTTTGTCCTATAAATCATTTCCTGTTAAACCATTTATCATTTTAATGAAGGTTTCAATTAGAAGATGAGGTTATGACTAGACTAACTGTCAAAATCCCAGAGAAAGCAGTAAATTCAGGATGCATCCTAATTGCACAGCAACTGTGTGGGATCTCCAGGCTATGAGAAGCATAATTTGTCAGTGAAACCCCCTTGACAGCTGCTAGACCTGGCAGATCACTTTATGTTCAAGTGGCCTAAATTCAATAGCAGAACCACAGCTTCCAATTGTATTGACTTGGTTTTGCTGAATAAAGCAGGAAGTGGGAGAGGGTTTCCTTGAGTCCAACTGCAGTTTAAAAGCCAATTGCTTGCAATTCAAGACCTGTCACTTATGTTATTCCAGAATCCGCTCCCTGGTTTATCCCAGGAGATTGCAGACCACCAGGGATTCACAGGGCTTACTCAGCCCATTGCCAAGCTCCGTGCATCAGAGAGCCAAAGTCTTTGGGAAAAGTCAGCCATAGCACTGACACATTGCCCTGGTTGTCTGCAGGGTCTCTGCCTGTAGTGTTAGCCAGGATAAGGCTATGACAGATTTGTGGGATGTCTGCTAGATGTCCCAAGTCCAGATATGTCACGTGAAATTTGACCCAAAGTACAGGCAAGCACAGTGGATCAGTGTTGCTGTCTGGAAATTCTTGTGCTGTTCCTTGCTGGGAACTGTTGTGGGGCTCTGCTCCCTCTGCTTGGAAGAATATCTTGTTTCTCAAGACTCTGTCCTCAAAGGCTGATGTAAAGAGACCCTCCTACATTTTTTTGCCATGATGTTCTTTGGGAAGATTTAAATACGAAATGCCAAAATAGCAATGCATGGAAAAAAAAAAAGTAACTTCCAGTTCCAAATGTGAAGGGTGATAATGAAGTTCACGTAACATATGGGAAACAGTACTGCTCTGTTTAGCCCCTTGGCTTGAAATGTAGACTCCATGGTGCTTGCTATGCAAAAAATGCTCAGTTGATCCATCAAAACAAAATCATGGCCATATATAACTGTAACAATTAAATGCTTATTCTCCATGATCACATAACATATGGCTTTGTGCTAGAACGTACACAATTCCAAAGGACATCATGTGAATATAAAAGATTATTGACTCACGATGCCCTGGTTGTGTTCTCTGGCAACATCTCTTCAAGAACAGAGAGACACATACACAAATATTGGGACCCTAATGGGATTTTTTTCTCCTTCAGCTTAAGGCATTACTGCCAGCTGTGTTTAGGATCTTTATTAGCAAAATTACAAATATTGGTAACTTTGAACTCCGCGTTGCATTGATGATCTAAGAAGCCAGATTGAAGGATGAAATAATGACATATTGCAGCAATGCTGAAAATGAAATTTTTTTCATCCTGTTTTGCGTGATGCTTTTCTTCTGATATTTAAATCCTTCATAGGAAAATAAAAAAAAGTTGGGGCAAGAATAGCTTCCCTTGGTTTGTAGAAATCCTCAGAAATACAGATGGTGTTAGACATAGACATTTGAAAATGCATCCTCTTACTGTTTTGGCTTCTTCTCAAAGACTTTTTTTATTTCACATTTCTTAGACTGCCCTCTCTTCTTGCTACCTTTGTTTTATGTCATGCATGTCTTTTTTATAATTCTTGTTAGACCTTCTTGGCAACTAGTAAACCTTTTATTTGCTGAGCTAAGGAAGGATGTTGATGGTCCCCACAGTTCTCTTTCCATGCTTCCTCCTCCTTTGGCAGCTCTTTATAGGTCTGGACCCTGGCACAGATGTGTGGGCTCTGCTGTTTTCCACCAAAGTGGAGGTGCACAGAGGTCAGAGTGATATGATTGGTACAGGGGTCCAGGCAGGTCCTCTGAGGTCCTTGGGGGTAGAGAAGGAGCAATTTCTCTCCTGGGTGGGAGTGATGGCAGCCAGGATCTGACAAACATGCTATTTGTAAGTGCACAAAGGTACTGAAATCTCCTACCAAAAGAGAGCAGAGTGCCAAGCTCCTCCTTCAAGGCAGGAGTCACTGCCTGGGTGGCTATACCAGAGTGCTGGCTGCAGAGCACTGCACCCAAAACCTGGAGTCATCTTTCTCCTTCCCACAGCAGATTGCCATCTCTCCAGGCATATTTAAAACCTGAAGCACAGTATGAAAACATTGCTGCAATTTTCAAATTAAAGTTGGATTGGCAGAATTTACACAATAATTTGAACACAAGCCTTGTCTCTGTTTTGTTAATTGTTCATTCTGAAGTGTTGCTATCTAAATATAGGCATCGTAGTATCTTTTCTCTTTTTTGTATTACTTGTGTGTGTAAATTAACAGTACGTTTGAATATGTGAATGGTACAGATGACATAGACTGAGCCACCTGCAGCTATTTCAGTCCTTAGATTGGATGAAAAAATAAATTTCAGTACCTTTAATTCTTTCAGCACAAGCAGTAAATGCTTGTTCTGTCTTAGAGGTCTTCCTGTCTGATTTCCATATGGATTTTAGCAGGAATAAATAAGTACTAGATAAAGACCTGCTTCCATGTTAGTCTGCTGCTGACTATCCAGGAAAAAACATGGGTGTTATAAAATAAAAGTACCAAAGTTTACAAAAATATCTTTTTAATGCTCAACAGTTTCAGATTAAGGTATTATGTTTTAAGTCTTGTTCTTATGCTCTAAATATGTTCCTGTTAATCTGTCTAATCTGATGCTTTCAGTTACCTGCCATCAGAATGCTCTGGAGAATGAATAAAGTCCTTTACTTCCCCTCACTGTGGCAGTTTAGTTCTTCCATAGAGGTAGTAGAGGCTGGGGGAGAATCTCAGATTCATTATTCTCCCTCCAGCTGACTCACAAGCTGCCTCACTTCAGTGCTATCTCAGCTGCAGGGCTGTGAGTTGGCCATGTCACTGGGAAAACAACCATGATGGTTTGTCCAGGAATTGAAAATCCCATGCTCCACAGCTGTTGATATTTTGCTTCCTGACCCAGACTTAGGCAACATATCAGTAGTTTATGAAGAAAATCTTTTATCTTTCCTGCCTCTGTTCAGCTAAAGCTGTAAACAGGACACATTGTGTAATTTTTCTAAGCTGAGCTTGGCTAAGCGTTGCTGCAGCTGTTAATCAAACTGAGTAAATGTAAACATTTGATTGTCTAAAAAGTACTGAAAGGTATGCTGTACTCTCAGTTCAAATCAGTCATACTGACCCACAGGAGCATTGCAGTATATCTTCTGGGCTATCATCTGAATTAAGAATTATCAGACAGACAGAAACCCAGCTCTGAGTTTTGGCTCTGACAATAAAAGCAAGGCTGCAGGTGAGGCAGAAGATCAATTGCCCAGAACATTCCAGCTCACTGGGTAAAATCTCATTTCAGTGTAAAATGTTCTACTTCTAAGACAGAAAACTGTGTATGAAGTGCAGACATCTAACTGGCAGGCTGCAGTGATGTGCTGGCCAGTCAGAGATTTATACTAGCCTGCACCATGATTAGGTCACTGGCAACCCATGGAAACAAAGCAGGTTGTACTACAAAGCAAAGGAGCTGCTTTCCATGTCCTGAGGAGAAGGCTTATGTTTGCCAAAACATTCAGAAATATCATAAACAGCCAAATGGAGACTGGCATACGTTCTTCATCTGAGAGGTTTTATCTTGTCTGCCAAGTCCTTAGCTCCTGAAAGAAAGAAACTCTGTATTTGCTCATGCAGAGCATCTACAGCCAAAAGCTAGAGGTGACAGACTTTGCCCTGTCAAGCTGCTCCGTGTGCCTACCAGGGCCCTTCCAGAGCCACAATCCTGGCACAGGCTTAGAGCCTGGGCAAGCCTAAGTGAAAGGAAGGGGCCACTGGCACGCAGCGGTACCAGAGGTAACAGAGGAGGTGAAGGTGTCATCCACACCGGTCTCCAGGTGCTGCTTTCTTAGAAGAGAGGCCAATTCTGCTTGGGACATGTAAGAACAGGAGTGGGAACTGGGAGCAGAAACCCAAGGGGACCCAAAGAGAGGCAAAAGTGCCAAGGGAGATGGAGAAACATTGGTATTTTGCTATGGATAGAGCAGGCAGCCATGGGTGAAGGAAGGCTTGTGAGGCCGTATGACTTACAAGAGAGCTAAATAAGAGCTGTGAAGGCACGCTTTGGGCTTCGTTAGGCCACTACATTAAATTAAGCAGACCTGTGCTGACTGGGAACTTAATCCAGAGGTTGAGTTTTGCAGGTCATTGGTCACACCCAAGTTACCTGTAGAGATATACGTTTGCATTAAGGATGAATTGTTTCGGGGCTAGAAGAAGATGGCATCAGTTTTCTTCATAGCTGAGTGGGACCATTCCAGAGTCAAATGGAGACACTCAAAGGAAAGGGCAACAGGAACCCCTTTGGTACAACATATGTCCTTTGTTGTGGTAATCACCACCCTCACCATTCTGCTTTGCGAATGATGTTCTGAATTACAGCAGTTTACAGTGTGAATAATTTCCCTCCATCTTTTATCACTTTTTCATCATGTTTATTATTTTGTCTCTGCTGTTTTCCTTCCTGCATTTTTTTAAGTGCTTCCAGACAAGCTTTTTGCCCAGCACCCTCGGCATACGTGCTGCTGTATTCCCTTGGAGCAGCTAGCTGTTTCCTTACAGGGACACAGTTGGTGCTGGTTAGTGAATTTCTCTATAATGCACATTTGAAAGGATTCCCTCCTCTTTGGAAATTTTCTTTCCATTCTGAGACATCTTTGCTCTTTCTCCCTATGTTGACAGTCAGTTGAAAACGCATGTTTGCTTTCAGAAGGAGGTTGGGTTTTATTGTTTTTCTTTAGTGACTGAAGGCATACGAATATCTCACAAGCTGAATCCTATATGGAGCAGCATCTTTTAAGTCAACAACATAATATTGATAAAAATTGTGATTTTTAGAAGTCTATCCTCTTTTCTATAAAGCCCTGAACAAAAATAGATCAATGAGGCAAATACAAGAGCTGCAGTGGGTGAACAACTCATATAATACATATATCTCATCTGGGCTTTAATGAAGACTAGTACTAGGAGTTATGTACAAAAAGCTTCAATGTTAAAAGAGAAAGAAATAAAAATGCAACTTTTACATCCTGAAGCCCTTATTTTGAACAGCTAAATATACCCTTAACACCATGAAAACAATGGAACATACTCTGTGAGGTTGTTAAGTCCTGTACACAGCTCCCCTATGGGATGGATTCAGTGTTGCTGAGCAGAAGGGCACTTTTAGAAATTAGATGTAGTCCCTGAAGAGATTTGTGTTGACTGCATGACTTACTTGTCCTCTCAGAAAAGATGTCTCTGGCTTAAACCCATAGCAAAATCACATAACTAATTAAAGAGGAAAAATATGGTCAACAGAAATTGTAAGAGAAGAAAATAGAAAGAAGTCAATATAGCTTTATTGCATTCTTATACCATCAGACACAGCTGACTTCTGTCCTGAAATTCTAAAGCTGAAAATGTCTTTGCATTCCAATACTGGCTTTAAATAAATCTTTGAAAACTGAGAACATTTCAGAAAACTGAAAGGTGCTAATGTTCTGCCAATATTTAAGGAAAGCACTACACTGTGTTCAGACAAACAAAACACTTGATCTGAGTTAGGTCTAGGGTAAAATAATAGTCAAAATGATACAGATATCAAATGATGGTTAAGAAAGAAAGCTATAAATTCTGAGAGCATAATGCATGAAAAGTTATTGTTTCACAGAACTTATATACACCTTTGATGCAGTTTCTAGTGACGAATGCAAAAGATCTGCATAATGGAGTGTATTTAGACTTTGTAAAGCAATTTACTCAATATGGCATGGTATTTGAAGTTAGCACTGTGCAGCAGAGACATATTTTAAATGGGTAAGGATTCTGTGTGAGATGAATCTCAAAACACACAATGAAAAAATAATTGTCACTGAAGAATTATTATAAGATTAATTATTTAAAAGGGTACTCTCCAATGAGCCATTGTTTGACTGGCAATCTTCAATGTATCCATAACATGGAGGAGAAAATATAAAATAGATAAAATTTGCCAGTGGCTCAAAACTGGTGGTGCCACGCAAAAATGAGAGCACGGCAGTTGGAGAGTGCACAGTAGGCTTACAGCTAGTGATTAACTTGCAACATGACACTGCGACACAGCTGAGGAGACCTAGAAGAGTAGCAAGGAGATTGAGCTTTCAACTTGTCAGACACTGAAGATTCAATGCTGCTGTCAACCAGAAAAAGATGAAAAGTTAGAGCGCACACGTGAAAAAGAATACCAGAAACAATTGGCGAGATGAAGAAATGGTTTATATGGTAGCATTTAAGCTGTTTCAACTGTTTAAATTATCAAAAAGATGTGTCTTGGCTGTTTTATTTGAATATCTTCATGTCTAGGGCAAAGCGAATATTACATTTTTATTTAATCAATACAAGAAAAGATAACAAAAAACTGTAGTCATATGTTTCTAGCAGTGCTCAAGGAAAACAATCAAGTGAAGTGGTGAGTTCTTAATCTCATGCAGTCACCAAACGGGGTTGCCTTTGACAGTACTGAGAACGAATCAAGTGACAAGAATGGGTGAAAAAGAACTCCTCCACAACACAGCCATGGGACCGGAATGCCTTTAAATCCAACCTAACCCACATGTTGCTAGGAAAGGTGCTTGGCCATATTGCTTCACTCAGATCCTTTCTAGGAAGCAGTTAGTGAACTCTGGAAAACCTTAAACAATAATCTCAAAGTTGTGCTTAATTTTTCTGTAAATTATAGTAAAAGTGGTAGATAGCAACAAAGTTTCAAGCAAGAAACCTTATGTCTGCTACCACATCCTTGGCTTTCCAGCTGTTGGTTTTCCTTAACAGAATGCAGTTATATTTGAGTAGGCAAAGATCTGGATGCTGGTGACATTCATCACCAACATTTTACTCCATGTCTGCAGAATAATCCAGCACAGTGGATAAGACAGACAATGGAGTTGTGAGCCACCTGCATCTACTTTAATGTTTTTGTCATCTGGGAGAAGTTATAAGGCCACTGGCCTCTTCTGCGGCTCTGCACGAGACCAGAAAAAGCTTCAGATGGCTCTTCCTTGCTCTCATTCAACATTCCTGGTCTGGCTGGTGTGTCTAAAAATGTTGATTTAGGTGTAGAAGTGATCATTTCTTAAAGTGACAGAGTTGTGGGAATCAGTTAGAGGCTTAGAAATATAAAAAAATTTTGCTTGACTCGAGTGCTAGCCAGTATTTCAAACTCAGGAGGTGCCCTTGGGATGGTTATTTTGCAGTTGGCAGTCAATTGCCTCATAACTCACCTCAATTTATTCTTAAATCAAGCAGTAGAGTATTTATTGAGTGTTGGGTAATTGCTGAATCAGTGCTATTAGTTTCTTTTAAACAGAGAACCAGCTGCCAAAGTCGTGTCTGACAGCCAGTTTAGACTCACGGGGAAATTGTAGGTCTGGGGTTTTCACGTGGACAAGCAATGTTAATTGGATTTGGGAGATGAATGCTAATAGGAGTCCATTCTCATCAGTAAGGCTGGGCTCTCAGGGAATGGTGAATTCAGAAGAAAGGGATTCAGAACCTCAGGGGAAGCAAGAAAAGATGTATTTGGGATGGCCAATGTTTCAAGCCCTTCGGAGGAGGTTGTGCACAGATTTGAAGGTGAGCGTGCTGAGAGCCTGGGAGGCTGCAGACCTGGGCCTGGGTTAGTTTTGTCTTGGTGCAAAGCACCTTTGAATATTCAAGTGTGTGTTTTGGAGTTGCTGCAAAACATATACCTCTGGAGTTGAGGAAATGCAAACTTAAATTGGGTATTGCAATCCCTGATGTCATGGTAAAATTACATGGTGATAATGTATCTACTTTGGGGTCCTCTATTGAGCAGTGCCCATCATAGGAGGATCGTAAACTTTTAAATAGTCCTGGTACTGAGATTTTATGTGGGATACCAGACCTGTGCTCATGGTGTCTGCTCCTTTCTTTTCTAGTACAGGTGAGTTACTAATGCCATCTGCTTTACTCTTTTCTTATGTTGGGTACCTGAAAAGCAAACTTCATTTTTACAGCTTTCTTAACAGCAGAAAAGGATCAGAGTGTTTAAAGCCACTAAAACCAAATTTTCATGAAGTGCTGTTGTTTAAAAAAAAAAAAAAAAAAACCCACAAAACCTGCTTAATGTTAGTTGGCACTTTTTCTCCTGTTGTAACAATTTACAGGCACTTCATGGGTTTTGGTCTCCGTGCAGCATGTCCACAGGGACCTTTTAGGTCAGAACTGGGAATAAACACTGAGACCCAGACTGTATTTGCCACCTCCTAATGGCAGGGTTATTTTAAGAAACTGTTAAGTACTAGGTACATGCTGCTGGTTTTAGTTGTTTCTGTGAAAAATGAAACTTGTCCTTGAGGAATTTGTTCTGTTACTCAGAATTATGCTAGCAAAGACATGATTCACCCTTTTTCTGGCTGAGAATCTGGTCATTCTCCACAAAATAATCTCTGAGAAGTGTATCAATAACCTCAGATCTCAGCAGGACTTCACTTCTGTCCTGTGGATGACATAGCACAGAGAGCACGCGGGTGGTCTGCCAGAGCCCATGCGCCAACTCCAGGGAATGCTGCACGTTGTGCAGTTTTCCATGCAAGAAATAAATAGACTTATTTTGAAGCTCAGATTATTTTACTGCCAGTAAGGTGCACACACCATTTTAAAGCACTGTGCTGTACCTGCAATTCACAGGATCATTCCTGATGAAAGGAACAGTTCAAGACTGACCCTCTTTTCTGCACCGCGTGCCAAAAACTAACAGTAAACAACTACTGCACTAACTTTGCAATGTATTTTGGGGGCTACACTGAACTCTATTCTGCCTGTCCACCTGAATTTCTTCTCTTCTTTTAACATGGTAAGAGTGTTGTCCAGGAGCACTGTGTTAGGTCATATCAGTTTTAGACAGGATGAAAAATGAGTGAGCATTGCAGTATCAGGGAGGAGCAAAGTCCATACAGCAGAGGAATAGTTAATTTCTGCCCAGAGCAAGGGTACTAAAATTGAAGGACACATTCATTTACTTGCTGTAACTTCAGAACAAGAAATGAAGCCAGAGGTAATGCCAGCTTGCCAGTGATTCTCACTGGACTATGGCTCATTAGTTACTTTATGTTGCTTAGCAAGGTCTGTTTACAGCTACAGAAATCCAGCTAATTCAATGAGTCCCTTCTCTCCTCACAGACATCCCAGTATTCTTGTCTATCTGACCATGCCCTGTGGCTTTGCCATCCATGTGGTATATATGGAGCTGAGTACATATGCTTATTTTGAGGGGGGGGGAAAAAACCTGTTGAGATGCATTCCAGCTACACTGGCAATCATATGGACTATTTCAGGCCAGGCCTCAAAGTATTTCCCCATGATTCACCCTATCTTTTCTATGTTTTTACCAGACCAGAGATCAGAATCCTGTAAATCAGATCCAGGACTCTTTGAAAGGCCACATTTGAACAGTACAGCTGAAATCTCTTTTCATCCAAGCCGTGGCACTTTCAAACACCCTATTTTGACACAGACTAAAATGACCTTTCCAAAAGTTCTTACATATATAATTTCCAAGGTACTTTCCCCTGATATCATGTACATATTGCACTCTTGTGTTGGGCAACAGCTCATGGAAGACAGTGGCAGAGCACATCATCAGTATGGAGCCTTGGGAACACTTCCTGTGGGCTTTCAAGGGCCAGCAGAAGCCCATGGGGTAGTTGACAATCAGACTGGAGCTGCTCATAAGCAGGTTGGTATTTCCACTCTCACAGGGACCAAGGGTGCCCTGGGATCAGGATTGCACCCTTCTGTTTGCTCTGCTGTGTAATGAGCTCGTGAGGTCCCAGGGACCCTTCCTTAGCTGATTTGAAGTTAATTATCAGCACAGATAAATATGTATTACATGCTTTTTCTCTTTTTTCTTACAGTCAAGTCTTTTTTAATGCCGCTGGTAGGAACCAGCCATGGTATTTCATAACACATTCTGCGTATCTGCAGCAAAGTGGTGCATTTATGATAACAATATTAGCAGGCAGATAAATACAAATACCCAGATGGATGTTTTCCTAATCCTTTATGGCTTTCAGTAAATTTTGAGTTTGGTTTAAGGAGACTTACTTATGATGCCCAGATAGTTTCCCACTGTGATAGCCTTAAGATTTGATAATTTTCCCTTTATTATGAGAATGAACCGTTGAGACAAAAGCCATCCCAGGATTTAGTCTTACCCAAACTAGCAGTTGGTATTATTTTCAGTATAGAGTTCAAAGTACACAAACCACCAGTTTAAAACTATAACTTAAAATTCCATTCCAGGCACACTAAATATTATGTTTTCACTCAAGATATATTTCCTCAGCAGCACAGGAATATTGTCTTTACTCAGTCTCCCATTTACATGAAATTCTTTGTTTAAGTCATTCCACAGTGAATTTTGTAGGCAAGGAGCCAAGTAAGTAAGTGAATGAATTGCTAGAAGATGTTTGACTGCACTGAATAGTAAATGATCTCAACTTTATTCCCATTTTCAGATCTTTGCATGATTTTCGTGCAAACTGGAAGAATTGTTTAGAATGTCTCATCTTCATCTATACTCTCTGTACACACACACACACACACACACACACACTCATTTTCAGGATTTCAAGTCAATATTTCAGCCAATGAAGCTTCAGGGAGGCCCAGCTTATCACCTTAGGGAAAAACACCATGATGTGCCACTGCACTAACATTTAATACAAGCAAATTCTGATCACAAACCCACAGGTTTTTTTCACCTGAAACACTGAGGATCTCCATTTATGGCTTCTTCAAATTTCAAGGATGCTGAAAATACAACTGTTGTTAAGCCACACTAGACTCTGCTCAGCAAAAAGTCTTGCTTTCTTGGCACCAAACACCCATTTCCCTCTCACCTTGCACGTATTTGAATCACTACAGATTTGCCTTCTCACCTTGACTAAAATAACAAATTGGAAATCAAGCTGGAACAATATATTTTTCCCCCTTTCCCCCACAGTAAGTTTCTGTACATACAGGAATGAACCAAAAGCATGAAGTAAAAGTAAGCAATTGGGAAATTAATTAATTGACATCCTGAGGTAAACAACAAAGCTTTAAATAGAAATCAAACAAGCCCATTTAACAGGAATGAATAACATGACTAAACTCAACTAACACCCCAACAATAGCAGCAGCATCTTTCACAGATTCTAGGCAAGTTAAGTTCAAGCCAGAAAAATACTTTCCAGTTCATAAAAGTTTTAAAAACTGCCAGGGGATATGTCCTGGCCTTCACAGCAATGGAGCAAGAATGAGCTCCAGCAAATCACATGGAAAAAACCTAAGGGAAGCAGATTTTCCAGGCGTTAATTCAGTGCAAAAGGGGGTCTGCCTTCCAATGTTACAGAGCACTCATGTGTTAGCGGTCTCCTTTCTCACATCACTGAGCCCTGTTGGATGGATTGCAGGGGGTCTCTTTCCAAATACCACTAAGTCCAAAGAAAAGGAAAGTTCTCTCTTTTCTAGTATCAATCAATTGTTAGAGAATGGGTTTATAGACGGTCACAGGTTTTGCTGGAGAGGGGTTTTTTTTTTTGCTGCAGGAGAAGGCAGGAATACTTGCTATAAGCACTTTGGCACATAGCCCTTATGGAAAAAAATACGATAGATTTTAATAGAGTGATAGTCTTCCTACAGAATTCAAAAGTCAATTTGTATAATTGTATAGGAGGGATGTTGGATAAAACTTCTATTATACTCTTTGGGCTTCACTCATTACATTCCAAAGGGTTTTTCCATAAGTGAATAAAGCTGAATATAGTGTACTGGATGCCTCTACACTTTACCTACTGAAATGCCTCTGAGTGAGCTTTATAAATACAAAAGTTCTTAAAAGTCTGCAGGTACTACAATGTGCATTCACTTTTATATGGCTCCATGATGTTGAGGTGTTAATTCTTGTAGAGTTTTCTTGTAGTACAGTTCTATGATCTTTCAGTTTGAAAAAGCCAAACAAATCAGCAAATCAGATAATAACTTTAAAAATCTATGCTTTTTCTGGTTTTGTATTGTTAGAGAGAGGTGGTTAGAGTTTTTGCCTCTCTTAAGGGCACAACACAAACAACATGATAAATTGGTGTAGATTGCCATGAGATTACTTTGTATAAGAAATGCTATTAAAGCCTACAGAAAACCCTCTGCAAACACTCATATTAGTCTGTCATATTAGTTTTCTTAGACTTCGTGCTCACTCTGCACTGAGCCTTCTGCTATTTCCCTCCACCCTGCTCAAAGGGAGTGTGCTGGGCACCCAGGCAGAGTCTGGGCAATATTTAACAGTCCCATGCCCTAAAACAGATATTGAGAACCTGATTATACCGATGGCTCTCAAAATCATCTTGTGAGTTTTGTGGACAGAGATAGATGGCTAAGACCAGTAAAATGCACTATTCTGGGACGATGTTTAGCAGTCTTCATTGTCTGGGGGAGTTGCATAGATAACTAAATAGCTTAGTTGCCTGTGGTTTGGAGGTGCAATGCTTGGTGGGCTGAACCCGACCCTAGGCAGAAACAAATGCACTGGACATGGGCACCAATTCTGGAGGATTCCTCAGGAGGAACTCTCAATGGAAAAGTACTGCTTTTTCTCAGCATCCAAGAAAGCATTTTTCTCAGACATATTGTGCTTCTAAAGCTGAGAACTCCTTCATTCACTTTGGATGTGCATTATGGCAATAAATAACTCAAATGTCTATTTCAAACTTTCCTGTCTGACTTAACATAGGAAATAACCAAGTTAACATTTTTATTGTCTCCCATTGTTCCTGTATTTCCTTCTTGACCTCTCAGCTACTCAGACATGTATAGCAAATCCTTCTGTTTACCACTGTGTTACAGATAACACTTTTTTAACTGTAGGCTTTCAGCTGTGCAGCTCTAATCCAACAACCAGCTGCTGAGCACTACTGTGGTCAAGTGTGTTTATTTTCCAGACTTTGAACAAGCTAGAATATACTTCACAGTTGAGAACCCGTGGATGTTTACATCTTAATCCTTCCTGGTCACAGAGCCCTTCCTATATTTGTTTGCTTTGGTTTTGTAAGAGCTGGAAGAACAAAAGGCAAATTTTAAGTTCCCCTGTCCTCAAATCTCCCATTTGCAAAAGATAATGAAATCTGTCAAAATAATGTCAAAAGAGGTTTTAAAAAAGCCAAAAAGCTTCGAAATATCCAAGCTTTGGCTTATTTCTCTAGATACCTCTGTTTCCTTGACAAATCATATGCACCAGGAATGTCCAGCTGCTACTTCTGCCAGGAGATTTGTTGGGGGGAGGGTATGTTTATGCTGCTCCTTGAAGAGTGTGGCATTATGGATATAGCTGTTGTCTGATCCTTCAGAGCACACAACCACAGGTTCTGGCATGAGAGGCATCCTGGACATCTAAAATCAAAAAGACTTCATAATATTATCAGGACACAAATCAGGTGTAGCTAAAGAAATTCAGGCAGAAACCATGTGTTGTTTTATTTCAAGGCGGGATGCAAATTCTTTTGTTTGTTCATCTTTGGTAAAAGTACAAATAGAAGTATGTGTTTTCCAGGAAAATAGCAAAGCTAGGAGCTTCTGCCCCTTGAAACTCTTCAACCTTGGGCAACTGAGAGTTGCCCAAGTGAGAGTGGGAGTACCTGGTACAGACAGATGCTAGGGTAACATGCCAAAGGCTCAGAGACCTGCACGAGGTTTTTTCTGTGCTACATATTGCTGAGCAGGTTGTGGAAGTCTCAGGAGGAACAGATTGTTCATATTTTCCTTCTTAGTTAATTTGAGATGAACGTTTTTCATCTATATTGAGAGGCTGCTCTGTTTATAAAGAAAAGCATTGGAAGACCTAGAAACTGCACAGAAGTTTAGTGTCTTCTGTCAAATGCAGTGATATAGGGATTCCTTTCTGCTAATCATACAAATGCTCCACATCAAAAAATATTACCTTTTTATACTCTTTATGATTTTTCATTTCCAAAATGAGCATAACACATATTTCTTTTGTACTGCCTAATTCCATTCTAATAATTGCTTTGAATCTAGAGTTTACTGAAAAATTAATTAAAAATAATTTCTTTTTCTATCAGTAGAAGAAGTAGGTTCTAAAATAAAAAGTGGAAAATCACTTGTAAAACCTTCAAGAGAATTTGTGCAAAATGATCAGGTTTTATGTGCATATGGCTTGGAGGGAAAGTTCCTATTGTTTCCCATTGAAAACTTGATTTTTACTGCTCAGTCTGATTTTTACCATCCAACTACTGGAGTGTAGTTGATTTAATCTGACCATACAATGTTCAGTGCTGGATGACAGTGTGGAGGGGCAGGCAAAACTCCATGATTGGAAAGTACAAAGTTGAATGCTCAGCTTACCTTTATTTGAACCTTCCAAACTACTAGAGTTTGCAGAAACGGGTCAGAAATCTTGTGAGAAGACCATGTCAGGAGTGATTTATGATGTTTCATTTTTCCAGTCAAGATGGGGAAAACCCATTTGAAAGTTAGTCAGAACCCCAGGTGAATGGATCTTGATCAACCCCAAATAATGAACTATGTGGTACATGGTTTCTCCTTTACAGCAACTACGAGTCCCATGTTTGTATCTGGTTTTATTTCATGCAGGAAAAAGATATTGCCTGCCAAGTAGAATAGGTCTTGGGGGACTGCTTCCGCAGTTTTGAAACCACATCAAGTGCCAGAGCTGACCTCTGCTCTCATTGGATGCATGTGTGCAATGAAGGTTTCTACTTTTCTTTTTGCTGTGGAGACAGCAAGAAAATTGGAAACTGATCATTCAGTTTGCATTTCTGTCCCTGGGACTCTTGCTAGAGAGCAAGAGTTATTTCTAGTCCAGATTCTGCGGGCTTAGGGTGTATTGCTGTAAGAACTTTGGACTTGTGCCATCTCCATTCTCTCCTCAGAAGAGGTATGCCTGACAGACCTGTTGCTCTGTATAAGCTGTAATAAAAATAAATCCAGTGGGCCTGGGGTGATAACTTTCCTCCACCAGGAAATGCTCTGTGGAAGTGGAAATACAGCTGAACTGAGACTGAAGATCCCTGCAGTTAGGAGCTGCATCTGAACTGGGAGTTACTTATACAGGGCAGATGGATGTGTGTGTCCTTATAGTGTGTATTCTGCCCCTGCTGATTTTAAGATTCACCACAGGAAGTGAAAAAGTACTTTGTAATGAGGCAGATACGGCTGCTGCAGCTCAAGGAGGGTTGATACAAACCAAATAGTGTAAAGAAATTGTTGGGACACTGAACGGTGCTGTTACCTTGGACAGTCCACATTGCTTGCTGTGTGGAGAGTTACAGTGAACAGTCTCCACTCCCAGCAGTGACTTAAGAAATTATCCCATGGAATCACAAGAGGCACAGACACCTCAGCCATGCACTGCCTGCAATGATGGTGTGCAACAGATGCAATTGCCCTTGAAATTCCAGCCTTACAGCCTAAAAGTGGGAGGTGTCATCTCTTCTAGATCGGGGGTTATAGTCAGGCACGTCATCTCCTACCTTACCTTGGCACTGCGGCTGGAAACAGATGGAATTGCATCCCCAAGGGTGGACTGAGTGCTTAATCTTGTCCTGGTTGTCTTTGCAATAGCACGCTTGGGAGATATATGTATTTCATTTTCTGCAGGAAAACCACCACCCAGGTATGAGTTCCAGCATGTGGGAGGGTGGAGACAACGGGAGAGACTCCATCAGCCTTGTGGGAGGGGCGGGCACGGGCAGACACAGAGTGCTGCTGCTGACAGCCTGGGCACAAAACCAGGCTGGCTGTGCTCTTCGGAGAGCAGTGAACAAGTGCAGCATTTTGTTGGTGTCAAACAGAGTAAGCACATTACATGCTATTTATATTCTTTCGGAGAAGAAAAGAAGAAAGAAGCTATATTAACTTCTTTTCACCCTCTTCCAATATTTAAGGCACATCAGACAGAGAGCTAAGACCAAGTTGGTCAGTGGCTGAGACCAGTTAATGAAGTTTCGATAGACAAAATTTTTAATCAGAAAAGACTGACTCCTTCACAATAATTGCTCTGACATCTTTTTAGTCACTTTAAATTCATATTGTTAATTTCCAATTTAAAAAAATGCTGATCGCTAAGCAAATAACTCATGTACACATGCATTTTGTAGCATAAAGTAATTTTACAGCCTGTGAACTGGCGTCAGATCTATTTAAAAATGTGCAGAGGATGTTCTCAATTGCTTATCTCTCTGTTTGTCTGCCATCCTGTAGTTCTTCACCTATAAATGCACACATACATTATGTTCCCACAGTCACAGGTTTCCAGCATACCCTTGCAAGCCTAAATTTTGAACTGCAGGAAGATTGCAATGTGGTTGTTTTTAGTCTTTTTTTTTATTAAAACCTCAAAATTCAGATATTATAGATAATCAATATAAAGTAGGCATTTAATAAACAATATTATTTCTAGTTTCTGTCAGTGAGATCTAGAAGTTGGAAGTAAAGACAGATTCAGATGATCTTTGTTATCAAAACATTTTCAGCAAGTTTTTGGTGAAGGCATGTTGATCCATGGGCTACATTTTGGTTACGAGGTGCCCTCTCTCCCAGCAACCACAAGGATCTGACATGTCCGAAGCCTAACTTCAAGGATGACAGTGTTCCAGTACCCAGCCCTGCTTTTCCTAGTACCCTCTGAGAACCCTGGTCAGTCAGGTAAAAGATGGAGACAGCATGAATTTGCAAATCTCATGCTCTCTTCAAGAGGATTTTTTGTTTGTTTGTTTTTTTGGTATTCTACAGAAAAAATAAAATATCAAAACACATGGTGAATTTATTCCTGTGACTCAGGCCTCTGCTTTGTACTTACCAAATCTTTGGATCAATGCAAGGAGTGATTTAGATGAAAAAAAAAAAAGAGTCATATAAACAGAAGCAGAAGACAGCAGAACAGCTATGCTGAGATCATGAACTTGACAGGAGGGAGACAGCAGCGAGAATTATGGGATGTTGGTGCTCTCCCTGTGAACCCGATCCAATTCCTGTTGTTTTCTACCATTTAAGAACATGTACGGGAATTGTTTATGATCAATGGAATGAAGAAGAAGGGAAGACAGACAGAGATCTCCTTTGGCTGGCCTTTCCCAGAGAGCCTGACATACTCATGACTCAGTGAAACAAACACATTGAAATCCTCAGCCCAGTCCTTTGAAGGTTGTGTAACCAACAAGCCATTCCAGTCAATTGGACATGTTTATTTGCTTTATTTGTTTATATTTCAATAACATCTGAATGATTCTGTGCTGAATTTTGGCATTTGTTTGGACCTCTGTTTTTCTTTCAAAAAAAAAAAAA
>VZRN01002988.1:24929-51453 GCA_013397935.1 Dasyornis broadbenti
TGTATGTATAAAGATTAGAATTGCTTGAGCCAAGGAAATTCCTGTGAGGTACTACCTGGCATTGCACAAGGCTTGAAGGAGAGATCAAGGTTCCAAGTCTACACAGGCCAGTGTGGAAAGCAAATGAGAAAGAATTCACAGAGGGCAGTTTTGTTGTGTAGGTTTAGGGGCAGATTTTTTATTTCAGGACATGCAGGAAGAAATCACTGTTTGTGATGGGGAAAATAGACTGTAGACAGTGGAGAAATCGTGTTAGAGCTCGGCATTCAATAGCTCTTCTGCTGCACGTGGCCATGCTGTGCCCTTGCATGGGGTGGATGAAACAAATCCTTCCTCAGAAGAATGGGCAACAGAGTCTCAGGCAATCCACTCTGATGCTAAAAGGTAGAAATGAGTTTCCTTTGCTTCTGCTGTTGTCTATAATGTTTTGCAGCTTACTAGAGAGACTCTGCTCCTTCAAATGAGGTGGGGCCAGAAAAGGAGCCATTACTTTTTGATGTCCAACAGTTTTATTTTCGTTCTTAATTCATGCTTACTGCAGACACAGGTCTGGAATTTTCCCTAAGAAGTAAATGAGGGAATAGTCTTCTAGGGAGGGTAATTAGGCTTATGGCAGGAGAAGAGGGCTCCATTCTTTTTCCCTTCTTTTGGTTCTGAGAGGTACCAGACTGGGTGGGCGCAGCTCCTACTCCTCTCCCTGGGCCACCTTCCCCTTTGAAGCAGCCTGTGGGACATGTGAGCACTGTCTGAATGCCCTTGGAGTGAGCTGGGGCTCCTGCCCTCTCCGAGCCCCACAGGAGCAGTCCCTCCGAGGGTTTGCATGTCTCCCCCAGAAACACTCTGTGCCTGGCTGGGCTGGGAGGGCTCCCAAGGTCATGGGCTATCTCTCACCATGAAGCTTGGCAGAGATTCCAGCAAGGTAATGCAGAGACACAAACAATAAAATTACTCATAATAAATAGCCATAACTTCATAAAATGAGTTTACCATTCCCCTCCCTTTCCTTGCCTTCTCAATGTAATAAATGCATTAATTGTCACTGCCTTTTGGGGCTTTTCAGTGTGTTCTGGCAGCGAAGTACCCTGAGTCATAAGCAGAAACAGACTAATATTAATAGCAAATGTCTACAATTAAGCTATGAATGTTACCCATCTCTAATAGATAGACTCTCAAGATGTGTGGAAGTTGGAGTTAATCCAAAATTGCTACCAATACTCTGGATTTCGCCTGACTTCTATCTTCTTTCAGGAGCACAGAAAAGCCCCTGTAAGGGTACCATTAAAAAATTTGATCTATAGCTGGTTTTAAATACTTTCACACTCTGGCAAGAAAGAAATGAAAACAACCCTGGATTTCATGCAAATGTGCTTTGGTTAAAGCTTCTTTTTCACCTAAATGATGAACCATTGTTGGGTAAATTTCATTAGCAGATAGTAATAATACCCCACATTCTCTAATGGACTAGTCAGATGCTGCCTAACAGTGCAAAAGTTTTATTTAAAACTATTGTGTACCCATAGAATAAGTAATTTTAAAATTATTTAAAAGTATTTTTTAAAAATCAAACAAATGACATTTATGAAAATATTTTCCATAAGGTTAAAATCCTGCCAGAGCCAGTGGTGTGGCAAGACAAGGCATGCTTTGCCAGAAATTCCCATCTCAGGTGTTGTCATGTGTTAAATTTTCCTCTGGTATAGAGGTAACATAAGATGATCCCTTGGCACTAACCCATCACTCCTGTGCCACAACTTGACTGCTGGATCTGCCTGTGGGATGTCCTGGTTGTGACCACTGACATGCTCCCAACCAAAAAGAAACTGTTTCGGGAGCAAATGGAGATCAGGGCAACTTGAGTGTTGGTGAACTGCAGCCTGGAGACATGTGGGTGTGATGGATGAGGGAGAGTGGAACAGGAATGTAAGACATTTTTGCCATTGCAGGAAACCTTCCTCATCTGTCAGTAGCTGCCAGTACTCAGTGTTGCAGGGGAAGCAAAGAAAGACATGATGAACAAACCAGGGCAACAGCGTGCTGTGACACCACAGCCACGTGTCTCTCTGGAAATCATTCCTGCCCCAAGTGTCAGCCTGATTGCACCCTGAGCCAACACAGCTGCTTGTCCTTTCAGATGGTCCAACTTTCCCCCATCCTTGTTGCTCATGGCATCGAGGGAACTGACATTTGTTTCTCCCATACTGTTCTTTCCCCGTTGCCTTGCCCTGCTTGTCCCTTCTGGGCTCTCAGGTGTCGGGGGAGCCCTAAATGCCTGCAAGGAGCCAGCCTGCAGAGCCATCTGCACTCTCCCCTTCTCGAGTTCTTAGCCAGAGGAGACTGAGTTCTGACTGGGGACTGCTGATGTGTTACACAGAACAAGAGCATAGTCCCAAATGTGGGATCCTCCTACCTCAGTCAGAAGCTTTGGCTGCTCAGCTGATTTAATTTTGTAGCTGAAAATATTATTAGTGGTAATAAATTTGTCCGCCCTTTTGGAAATCCAGCCAGTGAACCTTTACTCTCCTTTGTAATGGGATGGAAAAGGATGGAGAAGGGCTAAAGTCCTAAAAAAAGTACTGCACCAGAGAGCTGCAGAACGTACAGTGCGCCAGTCATGTGAGAAGAATGTTTGCTGTCATCCCATGGGGGTGATGTAAGAAACACCAGTTGAAAGGACTCAAACAGAAATAAACACACACACACAAAGGCCACGTCGCCGATCTCATGAAAAATTAATACCAGGCAACCAGGCAGTGGCTCCTTTGTGCACCACATCTCTGCACAAGTGAGAACAAACTTGGTCCTTGCCAGGGAAATGCAAAGCAGCTGCCTGGGTCTAAATATTGGGCAGACTTGCACAAAACCGCAAGTTGTAGGAGATAAATAGCAAAAAGCCTGCATGATTCTGCAGGCTGACTTGTGGTGTACTCTTCACAGGTGACATTTGCAGAGTACCCACTGAAGTGTGGTTTTTCTGGAGTGTAACAGTGCAGGACTGAGTATGAGGGACTTGGGATCATGTATCCACTAGGGTTTGTGTTTTGCTAGAGGAGGATGAGTATGAATGCAAAGTGTTCTGGCTTTGAATTTTTTCTCCATGCTCAAGTGCCTCTGACACATTCACATTCACATTTGTGACAAGTGATCACACATGTGAGGAAAAGTGAAGAAGATCCTCCAGAGTGATAATTTTAATAAGGTAATAGGAAAATATTTAAATACATAACTAGTGTAGAAATTGTAATCATTGCCATGTAACTTTACAGCCAGGAATAAATCTGTGCATCAGAAGCAGACCCTGTCTTCATAGCAATGGTGGCATTCATAAAATAAGAGGTGGTTGCTTCTCTGCGTGGCAGGAGGACACAGGCTTTCTTGCCCCTCCGTGGCCATACAAGACTACGGGCTACTTTTGGGAGCTTCCTGAAGCCCACTGAGCCTGCTGGGCTGCAACACTGTCAGACAAACCTCTCTGCCCTCAAAAAAGGAACAGCTCCCTCCCCTTCTACACTCCTCCATACCTTTTCTTTTTGGGAGAGGTCCTGGGTCCAGGCCATACACTGGCAGCTGGGAGGGAAGAAGAACACTAATGAGCCCCACAGGTAAGCTGCAAAAACAGCCACAACAGCACGTGCTGATACCTCACTTTGAAGAGGGAGATCTTCTCAGTTGTCCGCATGGCTGCTGCTTTTAGTCATAATTGATTTGTCGAGTCTGGGATTGTGTTTTCACTTTTTTTTTTTTTTTTTCCCTGAAAGCAGAAAAGAAAGAGAAGTGTGAGTTTACAAGATACGCAGAATACCCAGCATTTGGAGAGTGAAGATTTTTTCTGATGAAAAGTCTTTTGACTGGTAAATTGCAGACCTTGCCATGCCATTGGGCTGATGCAAACTCTATCTTTCCAGTTTGTTGAGATACTTTCCACAGGCATGGAATTTTCTGAAAACAAGAGGCCAAAGTATCTAAATGTGTTGTTCTAGCAGAAATGAAAAAAAAAGAAGAAGAAAGAAAAAAGAAGTGTCTTCTAGGTAAAACACGCCTGGACAGTTATGCCCAGACCTGTTGAAAAGAAACATTTTATTCCCAAGAAATGTTATCTATTTCTCATAATTGCAACAGTCTGTTTTGGTAGACTAGATTTCTTTTACTTTGCTGATGGTGAAACTTCTGCATTGCATAAAGATGGGATGGATTAAGAGTCTGCTGTAGTCAGTGGATGCTTTTAGAAGCTGGGACCAGAGCACCAGTTACTCAGATATGCAGAGTCTCTCAGCAAAGAAGAGTTCCCAGTGCCTCTGATTATTACATAACTTGGTGACTTGATGTTTCTTCTTTTAATAGCACCAGTGTTGGGATGCTCTGCTTTCTAAACTGAGGAAAATTTAAAAATCGGTGCAAGAAAATGGAGATTGCAGTATTTCTTTCAGGGGGCAATCTCCTTTCGTTGATTAACAAATACCTGCTGAAGGAACTACTGACATTTCAAAACAAAATGTGAAAAGTGCTTAATTGAACTGCATGACAAATCCATGTGACCCTCCATGTATTTTCAATCCATGGCCAGCACGAAATGCTCCAGAGAGGGCATAAATAGCTTTGGGGAAGACAGGTGCCTTAGCCAGCAGTTAAAATCTGGCTAACGCACAAAACATTCATATTTCAACATTTACCTTTTATTTGAGGTAGTAATTTTAATTAATTTTCCTAACTCATCTGAATGTCTGATTGCAGATCAGGCAAAATATGAACTGTGGTAAATTTTTCTGTTACCGGAAAACATATAGTGGTTCTTGGACAGGAATATAGCTTTCCTGCTCCAAGGATATTAGGGTGAATTCCCCCTTACTTCCCTGAGAGTAGGATTATCTACTACGGGAAATTTTGGATGCTTACAGATAGAACAGTCTTAAAAATGTAATTTCCCATGGGAGAAATGTGTAAATGTTACTTCCCCAAGTAGAGATATTCTAAAAAATTACCCAAGTGCAGGTCAGGCTGCAAATCTGTGATTACCTCTGCAGCACCAAGCCTTTTAATCCTTCTGCAGCCTTGTTCCAACAGTCCAGCTTGAGACAACCAATATCTTTAAAGAGTTAAAAAATCCCTTCTATCTTAATATTTCTTTCCTTCTCTTGGATGTGAAAAGTCCTCCCCAAAACATGTTAAAGGCAAACCTGCTCTATTTCAGTGAGCTGGTCTAGGCAGTGCAGTTGCTGGTGCATCTCTGAAGAAAGGCTACAAGCATCTGTGTGGTGAAAGCTGATCAGTCAAGGATTCATTCCCCATGCACTGAAACAGGCCTTTAGTAGGCTCTGCTCCAGTGACACAGCAGCATATATGTAACCTGTCAAATGATTTTGGACAAGTAACACTATTGTTCCAGGCTGCAGTTGCTGTCTTATGAGTCTGAATGCTTTCTCTTCTTCCATTGCCTTGCTTATTTGGATATCTCACATGGGCTGGAGCTCATCTCACTTTTAACATGTGGCTTTTGCCCTAACAGAAAAGTTATAAGCTGCAACAAAACCCAATGTGAGGCTTCAGTAGGTTGAAAAGTTTGCTTAAAAACAATTTTTTTTGCATTGAGGATACATTCTCATCATGGGGTTAAATAAACATACTGTTGTGCTGACCAAAGTTTGAGGCATGTGTGCTAAAATCAGTTCTACTAAGTTGTTCTTCTCTGAAGGACAAAGTGCTCCCTTCCAGACCTAACAAAGCAAATGATGGCCCTTTCTTGGGCAAGGAGACAAGACAGCTATTGTCATATCTAAAGCTGGAATAATAATTACTTGTTGCAGTAGGAATGTCAAAGAGCTTGCCTGGTTATGTCCATTTGGCATAGAACACCTTTGTTTATGCCAGGCTCAGAGAAATGACTGAACTCATGTCTTTTGATTGAACATTTTGCACACCAGAGTTTTCCTAGGACAGCATAAATCATCCAGAAGATAGTAACATGATGCTAAGATACAGCTCATCATGTAATAAAACTACTGTCTGTCTGGAATTTTCCTTTTTAATGTAGTTGATGAAATTCTAGCACTGATACTGCATTTGTCAGCTAATGTTGCCTTCTCAGACTTTGAGGCATTTGACTCCTTGTGTGACAGGTGATCTTAGAAAAAAGCTTTTTACTCATATGAGATTCACTTCATAAACTTACACTTTGTGATCAGATTCTTTGTTTTATTCAAACATGCTATTTTTATTCTTAGTGCCAAACTGGTTCTGGGAATCTTTGAATCCATCTAAGTTACTCAGTTAAGACAACTAAGTTACTCTTCAGCTGTAGGTTTTGACACTTGATGGTTTCTGACTTTGTGGACAGTTTGTGACGAATAAAGGTTTGAATGCCATCCTCTTGCAATTCTGCTGGCCTCTGAACTTAACTTTGATGCTCTTGAAAGACAGATCAGTGGTCAGGTCACTTTTCTTCCTGGTAAACAGACAAAGCCCTCAAGAAAGATATTACTTGGACACATTACTGGGTGACCTAGTCCCAGTAATATTTTGGGCTGCTGGCACCATGAACATGAAATTCCCAAACTTGACCCTGACTTGTTACACACTGTGCCAGTTGCTCTGTAGTAGCTGCCTGCTCCTGAGGCAGTCAGGAAATCTCTTTGTAAGGATGAAACCAGCCCATGTGGGCTTTGGGGTAGGAGGAATGGGGGTAAGATTTAAAGAATATGCAAAGAAATATGCATCATCCCCTGATGTCATTTTGTCCTAAGTAGAAACAGATGTCTGGGTAAAAACTCTCTATTTTAAATGTTGCAAACATGAATTTTGCTTGGAACTTACCAGGAAAAAGCAGAGAGCCACTGATGGCTTTTACACCAAGAAGAAATTGGTTTTTAGTTTCAAATCCCCAAAGCCATAATACATCAATAGCTGGGAAGGACTGTTATTGCAGAGCCTTATACCAGAGTGAGGAGGCCTGTGACTTCAGCAAAGAGAAAGTTTCTAATATCCCTCTCCAGCTTCCTTCCTGCATTGTTTCTACAAACCAAGGAGGAGCTGACCCTCCTTACAGTCCACCTTGTGCTGCCCATTGCCGGTCCCTGCTTCCTCCTTGTCTTCTCTCTTTGTAATGATGCTTTTTTTTCTTGTGACTTGGCTCTGATCACTGTGATTTTGGGACCTGATCCTTTATGGATCAGGCAGGAGATGTTCGTAGATAGGCACTGTGACACTCCCTGAGCTATCATGAAGAGTCAGTCTGAACCAGACTTAGCATAAAAGGAAACTCTTGCTATCTGGGACTCCTCTCCTCTTCTGAAAATGGACTTTAGAGAGCTGGGTATTTTTGGGTTTTTTGTTTTTTTTTGGTTTGGGTGTTTTGGTTTTTTTTTTTTTTTTTTTTTTTTTTTTTAATTATTATTGTTTTATTTGTAAAATGGCTCAGTTTGACAGCTACCACAAAGCAGCAGCTTGGTGACAAACTCCAACCTGACCCTTGATTTTCTGGTAAAACTACTCTACATAACGCCTCTGGTTTTATGCTACTGGCCAGTAGTGCATAAAAGATTATTGGTAGTTTGTGAGCTGAAGCCCTCAAGATATTTCTGAGAAAAAAATACATATTTGCGTGGCCAAATATGGTAAATGAATGCATCTTTTCATAGATATAAATTGTGGACAAATTAGAGGGGTATTTGGGAACTGGTAAAGATAATGCCTTGGACTGCCATTACATGCAGCAGAGAGAGGAATGTGCAGGCAGCAGGGAATCTCCCCTGTTGTGTAAACATAGCTGTAGCTCTTGGCCTTGGACGTGGGTGGTGAGTGATGTTCTGAAGCTGAGGAGTTAATTGTTAGATTGCAATAGCAAAGTGTACTGGCCACGGGTTTCACGCTGTGCTTCAGGCCACTGGATGCCATATCAACTGTAAAGACATTGCAAGGCCTAGAGGTCTCACTAGCAGGTCTTACTGCTCCATGGGAAGAGTTTCTTGGGAAAATCAGAGGGAAGCGTGGTAAGCTCAAGCACTGCAAATGACCAGGGGTCTTGAGCCTTGTATGTTGTAGGCAGCAAGGGGCAACTCTGTCGACCATGATTCTTTTAGTGACAACCGCAGCCCACGCACGATGGCCTCTTGCCCACTGCAGGCTGATGATTTCATCTCTCCTTTCTGAGTTTTGCTTATTTCCTCAGGCCTCAACTCTTTGTAGCCAGATCTCTGGAGTGTTTTTACACTATGTTAGGATACTTTTCAAATGTCTTTATTCCCCCAAACCAAAATTGTCCAATTATCCTAAGAAGAAAGCCTCTCTAAACATGCCCATCAAGCTGAATCTATCAAACATAATAATAAATCTCAACTATGATGGATACACATACCCTTGGGTAGAACAAACTTCTATATTATTAGCTTGTGTTTCAAATGATAGAGTTAGAATGCATGCCTAGCCATTAAATAATTTGGTTTCCGGAAGCTTCCCTGGATTAGGACACAGTAATTCTAGTAGCTGTATATTATGTAATGTAAATACTGAAAAGCCAGGCCCACAGGATGGAAAATACCCCATGAGTTTATTGTGGCTTTTCTCCCTTTCACATTTGTTTTTCCTTTTGCTGATTAGAAGTACATGAAGTTCCTTTCCTTACTGCACCGAAAACAGAGAGTGATTGTGGTATTCTTTCAGGTGTTTGGAGATACAGTTAAGGGCTGTAAGGGGCTGTTTTCTTCTTCCTCAGTGCAGCCACTACTTCACATTTCTGTCCAAGAAAAATGGAAAATGCAACACAGACTATTCTGAAATCTGAAAAAGATTTTTTTTCCTCCCAATAACTGGAGTTTTATTAAAAGATCAGTTTACATGCTGCTACATTTATTAGTACTTTGACTCCTAACCCCATAAAACTACATGAAAAATCATGGCGGTCAGACCACAGGCACATCTACCTTCTGAAACAGTAGAGCTGTGCTTGGGCGTGTGGAAATTGTTTGGCAACGCATAAGAAAGCCAGAAAACGCCATTGTGCAAGCTGATGGTTTTCTTGGCATATACGTGCCCTCCAGACAGGATGGTGTTATGGTATAGTCTCGAGCAGCGATTCAGTATGGGAATTCTTCATGACATTATTGATAGCTTTACATCTCTGCCTTTCTCCAGACCACATTCACAGATCTCCAGTCTGGAACCCCAAAGCAAAGATCACGCATTGAGCACCATCTGAGAAAAGTCTGGCTTAAAATTCTGGATGTGTCCCCAGGGCACACTGGGGAAAGGAAGAGACAGAGTCTGGCTCCATGACATCATTCATCTGTCTAAGCCATGAGCTCACGGTCTCCTGCTGTCTCCTGACTATAAAAAAAGGCAGGGATGGTCCCCTACAGACAATGCTCCTTACTGCACCTTCTTGACTTCTCTCAAAGGGGAATATTCTTCACTTAAAGGCATGTGGTAAATTAGGAGGCATAGGTAACCATATACAACAGTTATTAATTTTGGAGAGCTCAGAGCTGGATCTGGAGTATAAGACAAGTCTTAGATTGTATATTAATACAGTAATGTAAGGTTTGTGCGTGCATGCATTTTGAATGTACACATTTGATTTCTTAAACCTTTAAATAATCAAATTGAATACCAGAACATGGACACGTGCATAGTCATCATTTGGCACTTACCTTTGCCACCTGCCACAGGCTCCATCCTCAGTGAATCTCCATGAACACCTGTCCCAGTCTGATACTAGCTTCTCCCAGCTTCTCAGTGCTGCTGTTCAGGCCTGGCCATTCTCATTTTCCTATCATAACTTCCCAGGGCAGCCACAGCAGATATAGCTGTTTCCACTGCTTTTGTCTCCCATTGCCTCACTGTATCATCACCATGGTTTCCAGTCTTGCTTTCCTTCATTCAGCTCTTCTGCTAATTTAATTCCTTTCTCTTCATCCTCCCTCCCTGACCAAACACCCATGACATGGTACTCACACCTTTCTTAGCTGTGTTTCCATGTCCTGTTCTGCACGCCTCCAGTCCTCCTACTCCTGAGATCCATCTTCTTTGCAACCTCAGCTTATATCGTGGCCTAAAGAGAATCTTTAGTGGAAAATTAAAAAGTGTAGGAATGATTGATGTGCTTGGCCTCCAGTGAGGAGCTCTGTGGAGCTGTGCCTGCCTCACTAGATGGCGCTGCAGAATAGCCTGGCAGCGGCTCTCAGGGGCTTTGACAGAGAGGAAGGTCCAGGGAAGCTTTGCCTGTGGTGCAGCAGCATCCTCTTGAAACCATGAAAGGGCCTGGGTGGAGTCTGAGCAGCTTAAACATTTTCTCTGCATGGATTGAATTGTGCCTGGGAGCAGGGAGTGGGTTTCTATCATCACAAACTGAAATTTGAAAGAGAAATTTCCAAAAGGTTTTCCAACTTTGAGATCTGACAACCCTGAAAGAAGATGAACTGAAGCATCTGAGGGTGGTTGTGGCCAAGAAAGCAAGGTACTGAGAATCCTGATAATAATATCTACATTCTGGCTGCAGGAAATACTGCATTATGGGTTCTTACAAGGCCTTATTATATGTCTTGTGATTCCAAGTTCTCTTCTCCTGGTGAGTGGTCAGTGTGCCAAGGACTTCTCCCAGGTTTTCTTTGTGGCACTGAGAATGAATTCAATTTAGAAGGGAGACAGCTAGAGAGATTACACGTGTGTAGACTGAAATGGAGCCATCAAATAGGAAAGATCTGTCCCCAGGGACTGAAAGGGAGTACGAAGCACTTCCCCCTCCAAACACACAACTGAGGCTGCTGGGTTTGCAACATCTGTTTAAGTCTTTAACAGGTAAGAAAACCTGTGAAGCTCCACAGGATCCAAATATGGGAACAAAGGAGACAATGGAGAGAAGTCAATTTTTTCTTTTCTTGTTGATCCCTTGTTGGAGACCCAGGAATGAGCATCAGCTCCCTCCTTGGGGGCCTGATCATCCTGCACATCTATCAGCATGTTGCAAAGCTGCTACAAAAAACTTCATTTCTTCTTCTCCCGTGGTCAGGGTCATATTTTGGCTCCATGGCTGTGAGTCCACTGCCATTCTCAGTCCAAACACATACAGCACTACATAAAGTGACCCATATTTAGTGGCAGTCTGGGGGAGCTGATACCATGGCCTAACAATATGTGAAGTGACCTGCATCAACACAGCCTGTGAGCTGGGCTGGTTTCAGGCAGAAGAGGTGGCTTCACCAGCAGTAGGAACTAGGTGGGTGCTGCCCTGGAATAAATCACTCTCTGTGTTCTGGTTTTTTTTTTTGTGTTGGTCAGGATTCCTTACATAGCAGCTTTGCTTAGGGACCCTCTCAGATGCCCTCTCTTGCAGACAGTGCCCTGGTGGGAAGAAGAAAGCACTTTACTAGTGCCATAGTAAAGCAAACATCAGCTTTTTTTCAGAAAGGAAAGGACAGGTTTTTTTCCTTCAACTGTAGTCATGCTAAAGCACGAGGAGCTGGAGACTTCATTTGACCTTTAATCTTAATAATGCTGTGAATGAACACATGGTGCTGGTAAAGACTTCCCCGGGTGCAGCATTACTGAGAAGCGTACCTGGCTTGGGGAGTGAGCACTGGTTCCCCGAATCTTGTTCCCATCTCTGTAGGCATTGCAGCTGTCTCCTTCATGGGGAGATGGCAGTGGGAAGTGGTTTCTTCTTGCTCCTCTCTCTCTGGTCTAGCAGCTGGAGGCAGAGGAGAATCCTGCTGTCGGGTTGTTTGTTGGCCCTGACAAGCCCTGCCTGGGCTATGTGTGGTCGGTGCTGCCATGCAAGCCCTGGGCAGGACGGAGCAGTACCTTGTGCGTGATGCTCTCCTGTAGATTGTTGCTTCTTGACCTCCAATCCCAGACATGCACATGGGATTGAAAGACCCTGCCTTTCCCTGGTTCAAGTTAAGATTCCCCAAAAAGGTACCTCTGGCCTAAAAACCTTGAACTTCAAATAAATCCCCTTGGGTTTGCTTTATAGCCTTTTTGTGGTTTGGAATTCAAGTTTTAACTACGTCACATTCTTCAGCTTTTCTCTGCAGCTATTAGGGTGAGAAGCTTTGTGGGAAAAATAAATTCACACCCTCTGTCTGTAAGGCTTGAAGTAAGTACCAACAATTGTGACATGATAGAAAAGCTCCTTGACTCAAAATAAAAGGCTAAGATCTGGTAGAGCTGTCTGTTTGTCACAGCAAGAATGGCATGTGGCTGTTTTCATTCAGGAGCAAGGATCCTGGTGCCCACCAAGCTCTGACTAAGCATACCCAAAGCTGTGTAGATTGTCTGATGCTAAACATGGTCTATATTATGGATACATCAGCTGGCTTATTGTGGGAACCAAAACATTGCAGACCCTTTGTAGTGTGGCCTGTGGTATGGAACAATTGAAAGAGAGTCTCAAGGTGATGCAGATAAGCCTGTTATGGAGTTGATCCTTTTTGTTTTGTTGAAACTCCTTACTTTAATCCAGAATATACATCAATTTATCAGCTTTACTTTTTACTTCCCCATGGGTCATAAATTTTCTAACATTATTTGAGGTTAATGTTGTCCATACAACATAATAACACACTCTGGGGGGTTGCTGCTTGATTTCCCCTTGAGGGCTAAGCCAGTCTAGCAGCACGTTAACTGCAAAAGGTAGCATTATTTGCATTGTGTGCTCCTGTTCTTGAAGAGGCACAGTGGAATAGTAAGCAGATAAACCTCCCTTGCTCAGGGTGGGGTGAGCTAGAACACTGCTACCTGATTGCCAAAGCTTAGCTCTGTCTTGTTCAACGTGCTGCTATTTCAGATACATGCATATGGTCACTGGAGGAATCACCTGCACTACAAAACTAAGAGTGTGGTGTTTCCTCAAATGCTGAACCTCAGCTGAGTGCTGATAACCCACATGCAATGTGCAGCAATGCCATAGGTAACATCACCAGAAGAGCAGGTAATCTCTTCTCTAAAATTTAGTTACATATTGACTGGATTTTTGTCTGACAGCTTCACTTATAGTACCCTTATCCTTAACACATCGCACTGAGATCAAAGAGTGAGGGGCTATTTCGTATAAGCACATGCTTGGACTTTAAGAATTTAGCATCTTCCTTAACCTAAACTGCCCTTGCTTTACTCACAGGTAGCACTTTAAGTTTAAATGGCACTCTTGGGGTGTAAGATGGCACAATTGAACCCCTGATGGTTGCATGCCTCCCAAACACTGAAGAAAGTCACTGTCACCATGATTTAGGGTTGTATTCAACTCATGTGTAGTCAAATAAAGAATGTCAGGAGGAAATAGGCTAAGAGGACAAAGCTGAGGTGATCAGGTCAGATGTGAGCATCTTTCTAGCTTCACTAGTTCATGTATAAAAACCTGCAGAGAAATTAATTAGTTAATGTTTTTGAAGAAATTAAAAGATTCAAGTGGTGTTTCTAAAAACACAGATTTTCTCACTCTGTAATGAAAACAGCGATAGTTTCAAAATTTTACAGAAGCATTTTCTTTCTCTGGTTTTCCTATTCCAACAACACTGAAACTACTTTTTACTACATCAAACATTTTAGTGGAAAAACAAAGACAAGATATGATTTTTGTCATGTAGTGAGCATTATTCGATTTTTATCATGTAAGCAAGTAAGGAATGCTGGCATCTGGTTATATGGTTATGTTCGATACAGAAGCTACTGAAGGAAAATTCAATGAACATGCTCTTGGAGGTCTTGTGAAGTCTTTGTATATTTGAATTGAATCCTTCTTCAATGTTTGCAGCTGATTTCATGGGGTAAGTAATTTGTAACCTAGGCAGAGCCTTCATGGAAGACAGTGCACTTTTAGGTGCCATACAGAACCAGCTGAGGCCCAGGGAAGACAGACCAGCCAGCAGATGGATATATATTTTCTTTTTCTTCCCTGAAAAAAAGTCAGGTTGACTTCTATGACACTCTGTCTGTGTACTGCTAAGGTGGGCTGTGCTTTTTATAGCAACCTGTAGAGAACACCAGGTGTTCACAGCTTCTGAAGAAATGGTTTTATTTCCTTCTTTCACAGTGCCAAAATTGTGCTAGGCATACACCACAGTGCCTCAAGATTAATGAGGTTCATACCAGATGTGCCTTCTTAGCACAGTAACCTCCAGTTATTTCTCAGGGGTGAAATGTATACTTTTGGAATTAAAGGGAATAAAAGTCTATTGAAAGGCTAATTCAGTACTGAGAAATTCAGGTGTTCGAGGTAAAATAAAGGTAACTCCACGTGAAGAAAGTTCTGGGTCAGCTGACCATCATCCATTGTTGAGTGTTTTCATGGGTGTTTGGCAAAAAAATTCACACAGGACTTGTGGCAGGTGTTAGAATTAAAAGCATCAGGTGGTCTGAACTCTACGTGACTGGCAGATGCACACTGGGCTTGCTAGCAGAAATTGAAATGTAACTGCTTCTGATAGTAACGGAAAGAACAATTACTTAGGGTTCTTGTTCACTGTATTGTTGTAGAAGTGCTGTATATGGAGTGTGACACAGGCTATGGGCTCTCTTCTGTTCCCCTTCCTCACTGCTTCTTTCTTTGTGGCGAACAAGGGTGTCACCACCCAGGCTGACACGAGCCCATTCCATTAAGGAGCTTCAGGGATCTGACACAGCTCATGGCTTGTTCGTCCACAGGTCAGGAGTGCAGCCCTGACTCTCCAGCAAGGTGCTACTGGAGTTTTCTGGTGCAAGTAGGGTCCCTGTCGGCCAATGCAATGTAGCATCAGCCTGTGAACAGCCACACATTTCTTCATTACTTTCCAGATACTCCTTGCAAATGGTTTCAATTAGTCTAGTGGGGTCTAGTAGTTTTCCTGTATGTACTGGGTGTGCTTCTGAGAACAGCTGGTTCTGAAGAGCTACATGGTTAGCAGATACTTACAAACAAAAAGAAGAAGAAAAAGAAATAAAAAAGAAGAAGAAGTAAACACAGTATTCCATGGATTAGAAACAGAGGAGCACCCCACCTCCTGAGGGGTGGCTGATTTACGCTTTCACTGCTGTGAATACTTTTTTATTTTTTTTTCTGCCTCTTTTGTATCAATGAAAGATCCCTCCTGCCTGTTAGGGAAAGGCTCAAGCTGAAGCTGGTGCCCACCTGATTTTCCTCAGCAGCTAAGCCAGCTGGATCCATCCAGATCTGGGCTAGGATGCAAGCCAGCACACAGCATGCACAGTTTGACTTCACAGGGAGTTCAGATTTCAGTGTAAGCACAAGACCTGCTTTAAGGTGGTGGGGCAGAGCACATGGAATTCTCTCCCAAGTGTGTTGAATATCAAGATATTTCTGTTCCTACTGCTTACACTGTGCGTGTGCTCTTTACAGTAAGCCCTGGTTGTGTACACTGACACATATCTAGTGATGTCTTTGCTCCTTAGTGAGTAACACAGATTTTCTCTTTATAAAGGCAATCATGTACTGCCTGTTCAGGTTTTCATGGGTTTTTTGTAAATGTACCCTAGAATTCCTTCATGTCTAGTTTGTCAGTCTATGGGGACATACTTGACTCGCACATTGTAATCAGCATGGCTGGGAGGGATAGGCTTACAGGTGACAATTGGCAATAAATACTGGAGTTTGCAGGCTGCACAGAAAACAGACTTTTTTACTCCAGAGCAGCAGGAGAAAGCAGGCAGACAGTCTCAGAACCTATGTGTCAAGTCCTGCATTCAGTTTGTTATGCTGAGGTCAGGGAGTGATTTGTTGTTGCATATGAGATCATTATGTCAACAGGGCAAGGAGGTAATGAAATGCAAAACAAAATCCCCAGTCTTGGGAATCTTATCACTTAGCTCACAAGCCAGACTTCATGGAGTCCCCCCAGGAGGGGAAGCAGCTATACTGGCAGAAAAGAGCCTGTGTTCTTACATACCATTTTTATTTTCAAACATAAATAGACTGCAGAAGAATGAAAGCAATCAGCTCCACTGCTGTGACCAGCTTCTATGCAGGAACTTTCCCCTGTGCTGTCTGCATCCAGCAGCCATCATTCAGCTGCAGTGCTTTCGAGCAGGACTAGCAGAAATCACCTTTTGTACCCAGGGACCCCAAGTCAGGGCTCCTCCTCCAGAGCTCACTGTGGAAAGCTGAGAGCTCTGCTCTCCGCAGCTGCCGGAAAGCCAGCTCTGAAATGCAGTGATTCACTGTGGTAACACTTACCTACTGCACCAAAGCAGAGTCCCAGAGAGCAGTTGTAGCTTTCCCAAGTAGCAAATTCTCTGGAGCAGTTGTGTTGGAGTCTCTGTTTTTTCACCCAGCCTGTGTCACCCTTTTGGAGTCTGTATTCTCCACTAAATACTAGTGGAGAAGAGTCCTCATGCACAGCACGGGTGCTGCACTGACCTAAATAGAGATGTGCTAGTAAGATTAATCCAATTCCTCTTTTATTCCTCCAAAACAAGATATCAAAGGTATCTACAGTTATAGCCATCTCAATTTACCGTCAGTGCACCTCCATCAGTGCAAGCAGAATTTTGTCTGATAGTGCTCAGAGCATCAGGATAAGTTTAGCCAAGTTAGTGCTTGAGTTTGTGGCCTTCTAAGGAGCAGAGAGGTGCAATGCCATGCCAGGAACACCCTTCTTTCCCCACCATTTAACTCCAGCTGGGCAGGAGAGAGGATCTGGCAAGAGGCACAGTACAGGTGACAGCTGCAGGGAGAACGCAGCCCTTGTGTTGGTGGGAACACCTCTCTGACACACCGGTTCCACCAGCAGGGTGGAGGAGAAGGGTGAGAGGAAATTCCTTGTCCTTCTTCCAGCACTCACTAATACGCATCTCTGCAGGAATGGGGCAGAGTCTGGCCCTCAATAAATAGGATCCTTGGGGATGAAAGGTGCTGTAAAAGTGAGACAACAAGCATGCAATAGTTGTTGCTCTCTTTTTCCCCTTCCCTTGATCCTTTGTGGAATTGGCTAGCTGGATCCATGCTGTTACTGTGTCAGGATTCAGAGAGCAAGCAGCAATGAATTTCTCACTGCTACTGCTCCAGTCCTAATAGCAAACAGCTGAGTGAAGAATGAAGTCCCAGCTGAAAAACAAACAAAGCTTTCCCTCCCCTTGCCTCGGCTGTTGCTGGAGCAGCAGCAGTGTCAGTGTTATTGTAAGCCCCTGGTGTTAGATGCCAGTTCTGGGGCTGGACGTGTGGTTATATTTAGCCTGTCGCCGCTCTATTGTTGGGGAATGGCCCAGACTATACTGCCTTTTTCTGGATAGGTAGAGCCCGAATTTCAAGCCAGGATTAGTCAAATTCATTTTTAATGTAGTTTCCCCACCCCATTTTACCAAGCAGAAAAATCACGTGGTGCACAGAAAACAAAGCAGAGTTTGATTGAAAGTGTATTTTCATTATTTTTGACTGGTTTTTTTAATAACGTAGTTTTCTGAAGAGGTGGAGGCAACTTCTTTTCTTTCTTTTTTTTTTTTTTTTAAGCAGTCAAACGTTTTAGCATGACTTACCTTATTTGAACAGAGTGAAAGTTGGCAGATTTGCTTTTAACTCTCGGCTTCATCAGCTTCTTGGGCTGCTCTACAGTAGTTGATGTTATGCCAGCATTTCCATTATAACATTCCCCTCTCTTCTCATTTTCAGGGGTTTCATACTTGGCTGTAAAAATTCGCTCCAGGGTAAAATTTTGGCACCCAAAGTCCCAGTCCAGGTGTGACTTCTTAAAATAATCATGAGCCAAAGCCTGAAATTAGTTTCTACTTAGTCTTTTAGTCACTGGCATACATTTTTATGTTCACTTCAGGAGAGCGCAACAAGAGAAATTATAGGGTACAGATTAAAGGAAGATAGCTTTTCTTTAAGGAAAAGCTAACTAGAATAAATATACAGATATTTGTGAGCTATAGAGCAGTTGAACTGAGGTTGTACAATCACCTAGATTTTCTAAAGGGTTCATGGAGATGCCATTTGCTTGCTTCCCACAGACCTCATAGCCATGTTGGGTAGCTCTACCAAAAGTCAATGTCCTGCTTTGTGATTTCCACAGCTCTTTGCAAAATGCAGGAGGGAAGGATACCCAAGGGCTGGGTTTCTGCAGTCCTCCATGCTGTTTCCCCAAGGCCAAACTGGGCTACAACCTGTATTTCACAGCCCAGCTGGTGGTACTTGCATGCCTGGAGGCTGGGACGGAGCACTGTGTCCCTGGTCTCCTTACATTATGTCCTGGCACTAAAACAATGGGCCCCTCACTCAGAGAGCCGTCACAAGCCTGGGGTGATTCCAGTTGAACTCAGCTACCCCCACGAGGCATAATGCCATTCCATTTCAAGGCTCTTGTGGATATCTGTGCAGAGGGACCATAGTGTAAGTACCTAAGGGCTAAGTCCTTTAGAGGAAATAATGATTGTATAGAGATGTATAACAGCCTGCAATGCACGACTCCAGTCTCAGCAGGAGTTGTACTTCTACTGTTGTTCAGAACAGAGAAATAGCAACTTTTTTTTTGTTACATTCTCATAAAAAGAATGAGTATTCATATCCAACCCAAAGAGCAGCACTCTAACATCTTGTAAAATATCCAGGAGGCATACTGAGGAAAACCTCTTTTGACCAGCTTACAATGCTCTGAAACAAGGTGCTCTGAGACTGGGAGTTAGATCTAGTTTGCTTCAACACTTGGGCAGACTCAGAAAAAGACAGACAACATGAAGAAAACCTGTGCTGACACTTCCATAGAAGATCTCTAAATTTTCTGTGTCTCCATCCTTGTAACATTTGATTCCAATTAGCATGAAAAGGCCACAGACTAGTCTGTCCTGCAAAGCTGTCTTGCAAAATAAGACTGAGGTCTGCCTGCCAAGGCCCACAGAGAAGTGACAAGGGAGCCTATCCTTCCAAAGGCAAAGAAAGAAAATGAGAGAGAGAGAGAGAGAGAGAGTATCTAACAGCTCTCTCATCCCAAACATGCACTATTCTTTAAAAAAAAAAATTCAAAATTTGGCTTCTTAGACCTTGTTAGAACAACTGTGCCAGTCACCTATTCCTACGCCAGCCTACACAGACCTTTTCAGAACCTGTCTCTCTGTCAAATAACATAAGACCATAAGGATGAATGTGCAGTGAAGAGAAAAAAAAAAAAAAAGTAGTTGTACTTTTCCTCTATTTTCCCTAAATCCTTCTTATAGGACCTAATAGCTTGTGGCTTACAAATTTTCTCCTTGTAGATGGAGCCTTTGTATTCGTTGATTCTTGACAGCTTTTTCTTTCATTAGTTTGGTTGACTTTGAACTCATGGAAACTTTGCAGCAGTTCCACAGTAAAATTAAATATTGTGTGAAAGAATGCCACCCTTTCTTTGGTCTTACTGGACCATCACTTAGAGTTCCTTGCAGTGGGAGCAAGAGTGAGCAGTTGCTCCCTGCTCAGCACTCCATGCCATGGCTTTACCGGCCGCTGCGGCGTGTGTTCCTCCAGGTGGCCGGGGAGAAGCTGTGTGACTGTGCAGGTACTGTAAAGTCTCAGCCTAAATCACTTGAGGCCATGTACTTGCCTCTGCGGACATAGAAACTGAGGACTTGGTGTTTGGAAGGCATCACCTGCTTCTGCTTAGATTGGTGACCTTTCATTTATGAATTTCAGGAAGCTTCTGAAGAAACATTACCTAGGATTAACTAACTCAAGAAAAGCTTGTTCTGTGGTACGGTGCTCAAAAATACTTCAAAATAACTAAGTGGCACTTCCAAAAATATTCCTGGTTTAAGAAAAGAAATGAAAAAGCCAGAGGTGTAATTACAAGGGAGTTATGGACAGCTAGGCCCTTGCTGCTCTTATTCTCCTATTCCACACAGTGGCTTTGGAACATATCAGAAGGGCAAGTGTTGGTTGTCACAGCCCAAAAGAATGTCTGCCAAGCATCCTTCTCTGGGGATTATAATTTCAAAGAAAAGATATTCTTTTGCTCTGGTAGTCACTGTTGCGGTTATCTAACCCTTGTACTTTAAAGATGTGAAAACTGCAATCATTCAGAGGCAGTTTGGATCTATGTTCTCTATGTAAACATTTTATATCACCTGCTAACACTTTTCCGTAACCTCATACTTTCCATAGTTGTGTCTTTCTTGTGAGGGAAAAGAAATGTCTTTCTCCACCCACACTACTACCACATATACCAACTGACATCAGACAGCAGCTGTTTCTAGTTTCAGTGAAAAATAGAATAAAAAACAAAATGTCTAATGTGGTATGCCAAAAAAAAAAAGTGTTGTTCCAAATTACCCAGAGGTATGAGTATTGTTAGAAGGAAAACGTCCTTTTCCAATCAGCTTTCCGTGAAATATTCATATGCCATCACTTTCTGTTCTAATGGTTTCTACAACCATTTCTACTTATGGTGCTAGTCACTTATCTGGTTGAGTCGGGGAAAAAGCTGCAGCAGAGGAAAGTGAAAGGATTTGTGCCTGTTATTTGTCTATATGGCACCTAGAAAGTTTAAGGAGTGCACGAAAATATAATGCTAACGTGCATATGCTCAACCTGACTAGACCACACTGTAGACACAGAGAATGTAAAAAAAAATTATGAATAAGTGGATAAAAATCCAGGTTCCCAGTATTCACTTCAGAATTTCTTTTATTAATTTTTTTTACCTAGCTAAACTTTTAAGTTTGCTTTTTTTCCTCTCCAGCAACAGGGCAATTATGGGAAGGTTACTCTGCTGACACCTTTTTTTTAATACTTATGGATTTCCCTTCCTTTTTGAGATTTACAGATTCGTTGTGGAAAAATAAAGTCAAGAATTAATTATTTTTAATGCTCGGTTGGTAACTTCAGAGACTGGTTGTCATAATTTCTTTTTTCATTGTTCTTGAATAGAAATGGATAGTTTTGCACAAACTTCTTTTGTTACTTTAGGCACAACACTGAATGTATTTAAAATTAAAGGAGAAATATAAACAGTTGCTCAAATTTCAAGGCTGTAAAAGCACAACAAGAAGAAAGATCTATGCTGCTGGGGCCAGATTTGCAGCCCCACCTTCAATTTCAGCTATATCTAATGTAAACTGAAAATCAAAGCACTTGTGTGTGAGCCAGATGAGGGTGGAGTATGCCATGTGCTAATCTTTAATGTACACAGAGATGAAAATTGAGTTTGTGCTCTTTTTTTTTGGTACTTTGTTTTGTACAAAGATTCTCTGAAAACTTCTGTTTAAAAATTCGTTTGAAAAAATTTTTAATTACATAAATTTTACATGTTTATGTAGAGGAATGCAACAGAGTAAGTCTCCTGACTCCGTTTCTCCAGAGTAATGGCAATGACTTATCTCTTAATGTAAGAATAATATAGTTTCTAGTGAGTATACTTTACAATTTTTTGACAGACTGAACAAACACTTACACTTTTCTACCTGAGTTTTATCCCATGAATGAAGAATCTTCTGGTCTGGGGAAATAAGTTTGGGGTTTTCCTGTACATACTAGACATAAGAAACCTGCATCTGCCTTTTTATAATGAATAGATGAAACATTAGAGGAAATTCAAAGAACCCAAAACAACCTCAGCCAGAAAGTAATAAATATGGTGCATATTTGAACATGTAGGACATTCATTAAATTCTAATGATGATTATAATGCCTGAAAAATGACTTGAAAAAGAACAGCAAATCTCTGTGAAAGACAGTTCTTCCAGCAAAGGAAGCATTCCTTTGGCGGTCACATCAATCTGGTCCTTTGTAAAGGCACATAATACGTCACAGTTGGCTGTCTCCTCAGGAGCGCCTCGGGAACAGGTTCAGAGAGGTGTTGATGGGGACAGGAGAGAGGTGTTAGGTTTCTGCTACATGCAGAGAAATTTTGCAAAATTCTGGCCAGACTGAGGGCACTTCTGTCTAAAATTGGCAGTTTCATCACATCAGGAACACCTCTAAATCCCTTTTGTAAAAATAAGTGAAAACTTTTTCCCCACCCTTAGGCAAAGGGTTTCACTAGCACTGTTTGAAGAAAAGAATGGCTGTTAAGTTCAACCAGCCCTGAAAGCTAAAGAAGGAAATATTCAAGGTTGTCCCAAAGGGTTTGATGAATCACTTTAATGATTTTCTTTTTTTCTTTTTTTTTTTTTTTTAATGTAAGCAGGTCTGTAAGCCACTATTATCATGACCATCATGTGATCATAAACGTTTTTATACTTTTTCCCTGAGTTTCAAGACGAAAAAGGTTTATTCTATGCAGCTAAACAGAAAGGGAAGGGAAATATGGATCCTACAGCTCTGAAATTCCCAGCTTGATATTTCTATTACCTGTGAAATTGCCTTTTATTGCAATGTCTAGCCTGGAAAAATTCTGGAACGTCTTATATTATGCTTTTTATAGCTCTTTGAACAGAAGCAACTGGATCAAGCACCACAATTGAAGACAGCTTCAAAACACTCTCTCTCCCTCACTCATGCTTTTGAAAATCGGCTACCATTTGCACGAGAATGTCAATTATTTCCTCTCTGGGATGAGGCTCAGGGTAGGAGAGTGTACATATATTAGCAAAAAAGAATCCCAAAAATTCAAACCCAATAAGCATCTTGCTGGGGGCATGTCTGTGGCACCTGGCTGTAACTACACCAATGATCAGAGCTGCTCCTGCCTCTGGAGCCTCACGGCCAGCATAGCTCTTAGTGCCAAAGTAGAGAAAAATGTTTCTCATGTATTGCAACTGCAGGTGAGTAGGGAGTCACCACATCTTGTTATAGAATCATAGAATACTAAGGGGTTGAAATGGATCATAAAGATCATTTAGTCCCAACCCCTTCTGCCATGGGCAGGGACACTTCCCACTAGACCAGGTTGCTCAAGGCCTTACCCAACCTGGCCTTGAACACTGCCAGGTTTGGGGCATCCTCAATTTCCCTGGGCAACCTGTTCTGGTACATAAATTTCACCTCACTCAGTTTGCACTCATTACTCCTTGTGCCATCACAACAGTTCCTGATGAAGAGCCCCTCTCCAGCTTCCCTGTACCCCCTTCAGATACCAGAGGGTTGCAGTGAGGTCTTCACACAACCTTCTCTTCTCCAGGCTGGACAGACCCAACTTTCTCAGCCTTTCCTTATAGGGGAGGTGTTCCAGTTCTCTTATCAACTTTGTGGCCTCCTCTGGACTTGCTCCAACAGTTCTATGTCCTTATGTTGGCGACACCAGAACTATCCTGCAATTAGTATCACAGTGTTTGAACTTTTAAGTGACCAAAAGTTACATCGATTCCACTTCCTTTCCCAAAGACACATGTCCCTGACTACACTCACTTGCCTATACCTCCAACTTTAACCTTTGCTGCTTCCATGCAGCTTCCTTAATGTGTTCATACTAATAGTGTGAGTAGGGTAGGATGAAGGAGCTGAAAGTTTGTAAAGGGGGTGAGGAACAATCAAGATCCCTATCAAGACACTACTGTGTGAGACCTGCGAGTTGCAATAAATTTCACAGTGCTCACTGGGTTCCCATTTCTCTCAGTAGTTTACCAGTACAGAGTAGCAATAATCACTCTGATTTTGGACTGCTGCATAAGGGGTAGCAGTGGTGGTAGTATTTGAAACGGAGTGAACTGAAATGCTGACATGTTAGCCTCTCCCTCCACTCCTCCCCCACTTCATCCCTCTGGGGAATATTTCACTGATGTGATGTGGAAAACAAGCCTATTTCCAAGTGGTCTCAAAGTTGATCCTTACATTACACACGTTGCAGCAACTGTTTCTGATTCTCACAGTTGTATCCTTATTTAGCTGAGGTTGCATATGATTGCAACTCTGTCTTTATCCATCGACCCTCCATATTATTTGAATTTGTTTAATCGAATGTTATTTGTGTTTTTGTAATCCATAAAGCATCCACATAAAGTTAAACCAGTGTGCATAAATAGCAATGGATGACAGCTTTTTATCAGTATGACTCAGTTGTGGAGGAAATATGCAGATAATGTTAACAGTTGAGTAGAAAGCTAAAATCTAAATAAATCTAAAATGATGAGTACATAGCATGTACAACATGTCATTTGCTACATGGCAGTATGTAAGTTTGATCCTTTGCTCAGGAAAGTGGAAATCTTTCCACTGTTTTTGATTTAATGTCTGACTATATTTATAGGACATATTTGTATTTAAAAAGTAGTTTAAGGTCAGAATTATATCTCCTGCTCTGGATAAATATATGCTATATAAAACTTACCGTTTCTACTGTATTTTGCACTGTTTTATATATGCATTTCCTCATAGAATATTTCATACGACAAGAAGTGAGGAAATGTATTCCAGCAGAAGCTGCACGGGTAAAGGTCAAGACTGTGTTTACTCACACTTGGAATTTGGCAAGATAATTGGAATAATGTCAGATACAACATAGATCAAAGTTCTATTTTATAAAATTCCAGTCTTAGGGATAGCACATCCCAGGAGAGCAGGGTGTGCAGAAGGAGTTGTTTTAGCACCAGAAAGGATTACCAGCAATATTGTCTATGGCATCTAGTTTCCTTTGGAGGCACTCAATCTAAACACTATCCGTTCCTTATATTATGTTTGAGAGCCACAGAATTTAATGGAAATTGAGAAGTTAGGTCTTAAGCATAAGATCACGGTATATCAAATTTCATCCTATCACTTTCTGCTGGCCTTGAGCTGAGTCTAATGTTTGGTGAAAGCAGTTTTTATAAAGATGGAAAGTTTGAAGCTGGAAGCACGAAGAGTTGAGAATTCCTTGGTGCTTTGTTCCAGTTGCTAAAACCAGAGCAACTACAGCTTCTTTCTCAATTGCACTTGGCTGACCTCAGTGATCAGACATTGTTTTTCTGTCATTGTTTTCTCTCCTATGTTATATTCTTCTGCTTCATATGTTCTCCTCATACAGACTCTGTACCTGCTACAAACAAGGCATCTGTGAAATTTCTTTTTGCAAAACAAATTTATTCAATGCTTCTCATCTCTCACAACCAGTTTTTTATCCCTTAACCATTTTCTGTGACTTTTGACTGAACACCTCTTTTCATTTCTGACTACAGTATTGATTCAATTCATGTCCTTTGGGTCTTTAGGGCCTGTACTGCCACCGGACACCTTTTCAAAACTGCTCATTTGGGTTCCTAGCCTTGAACTTCAAAAATATCAGCAAAGCCCCAGACCTTTGCATGCACTTTTGAGGTATTAAGCTTTGTGCATGGAAGTCGATACTATACTACATGGCCTTGTTGCTAAATTGTTCATCTTGCCTCAAGGCTGGGGAATAGATCACCTGAGGTCGTTTTCAACATGTTTTACAAGATTCTTCCTGGTTTTTTTATGTCTATGATTGTTGTCACACTAGCTAATCATTCTTTTGCCTTTCTGTAAGTACTGGCCCAGTGTTAGCACACTTGCAGTCTGCTGGATTTTCTGAGGAATAAGAGATTGGCCACATGCAGTGAATGGAGTGAAAGGAAGGGAGAAGCAGGGTTATAAATTTTCAAATGAAGGCTCTTCTGGCTAAAGAAAATACAAGCAAAATTCTTCTTCAATCAGAACAGTTACTGTACTGGAATTATCTGCCCTTTCATTATTTATCTAGATTTCAGCAGTTTCCTGACTATAACCAGTTAAGATTAACATTTGAATGAATACATCCTCTGGAGGCATTTTAATTGTATATTTGGGTTTTTAACATATCCTTATTAAAATGGTGAAAGTGATAAAATCTGCTGCTCTCAGTTGCTTATTCAGGTTTTTGGAAAATAGAGAGGGCTGCTTAAGAGACAGTTGCAGAAGCTGAGCCTTGCATTAGAAACCAAAAGGTTGGAAGTAATTACTCTTTACTTTGACATCATTACTCTCTCTCTCTTTTTTGTTTTTTTTTTTTTTTGTTTTTGTTTTTGTTTTCGGTTGGGTTTTTTGTTGTTGTTGTTTTTGGTTTTTTTCTTTGGTTTTTTTGTTTTCCCTCTGCTGCCACGCAGTACAGCCATGTTCCAATCCTTTGCCATGACCTGGTAGATGAAGTCTTATAATCAAAACTGGCCAGCTTTCCATGTTCCCTATCCCAAAGAGAAATGTTGGGCTCATGCAGAGACTACTGACTGCTATTTTATCTACGCTTTGCAACCTAAATACCCACTTCAGCAATCAACTATACTGGTGTAAAGAGGGAGTAATTTCATTCCAGCAAACAGAAATTCTGCTGGTTTACATCAGTTCAATTAAGCACATAATTCAGCTCATCATCAATTTGCCTTTAAGTGTTGTCTTTTACATGTGACAAATGTTCCAAATTATTCTTCCATAAATGAAGATTGCACTTATACTGCCAGCAAGCTATTTTTTTTTCTGCCACTTATAGTTTGCCAAAGGAACAGTGTGAGAGAGACATTCTCATGGCAGCAAATATTTTTGAATTTTAATATCTTCAAAATTTTGTAACCTACAGGAAAGGAAAATGTCCATAACCATACTCTAAGTATTGTGCAGCAGTCTCCATCAGTGTCTAGCAGATTAAGCATATGCTATTTTGGAATCACAGGATTGTTCTTATATTTAAAAAGTTTACTGGTTCAATTTGCTTACTTAACAGCAAAAAAAAAAAAAAAA
>VZRN01002988.1:61613-94347 GCA_013397935.1 Dasyornis broadbenti
GCCGTAGCAGTTTTGGGGAGACTGCTTGCCTGTGTGGGGACCAGCGTCACTGCAGCAGTGTCGGGCGGGCTGCCGACGGTGAGACCCATGGCTTTGCAGAGGAAAAGAGCCTCTCCCCGGGCAGGGGAAGAAGATCTGGGTGATGAACTGACCTAACCACCCTCCCCATACCTTGTTCCCTTGTGCAGCTGCTGGGAAGGAGGAAGGGGGGTGAGCGGAGAAACGGTGGCCTTGAAGGGTTTATTTTACTTCTCATTTACTGCTCTGACTCTGCTAGTAATAAATTAGATCACTTTGTAACCTAAGTTAGTCTTTTGCCTATTCTAGTGCATCTTCTCCCACGTTTCCTTATCTCAACTCATAAGCCCTGGGTGTGGGTGTGTTAATTTGGGGGTACCTGGCATTTGGCCGGGCTCAAACCATGACATAATTGGCGTCCCAACGTGAGGCTCGAGAAAGTGGAAAAGAAACTATAACAATGGGCAACATTTGGGATTAGTATGTAGCTTTGAGGTTGCAGCTATCTGGAACGTGAAAGCAGCTTTGGGGAAAATAATCCATTTTCATTGACAAATCCGTCTGTTTTGTTGTATCCTAATAAATTATTGAAAAGATGCTATTGAAAGAGGAAAGCCTAAAATGTGTGATGTTCTGCTTACACAGATTTAGAAAGTGAGGTAAAATACTGGAATTAATCTCAAAAGCCTTCGGAGGAGTTTGGAGGTTTGGGTTTATAATTAGGCTTAACATGTGTTCTGAAATGCCCTGTATCACAAGACAAAGTTTAAGGCTTAAATATAGCATTTTATATTCAAGATCCAAACATTGGCAATGGATTTACTAGGTTAAAAAAACACCTGTACAAGAAAGCGGGTGAGATCAGGCACAAAAGAATTCTCCTGCATGCCACATCTGGAGGAGGTGACTCTGAGAGACAAGATGATAAGAACACTGAAGAACACAAGACATTTTCACCTGTATTATGAAAACAACTTCTTGGAACATTGTGGGATTTCTGGACATGATTAGTAGACATCTATCAGAACATTTTGTTCAAATTACTTCTCTTCAGACAGTAATTGTATTTAGCAGCAGAACAGGAGATTAATGGGTTTGGAATGATCAGACAATAAAACCAAAATTATGTAACATTTTATTTTGATGAATATTGCCATAAAATATCTCCTTTATCTCCTTGCCATTTATTGTTTTAGTACAAAAGTACTTCCAGGACAATATATTTTCTAACTTTCCATAAACATATACCTTTGGGTTTTCAGAAAATAGAAGAAAAAAACATTTAACTGAAATACTTCTTATAAAAGCTATACCTTTCTTGCTGTCTCCCAAACACCAGATTTTGATCTACTAAATTCTGTCTAGTTCTTAAAATAGAAGAGTGGAGGGGAATTTAACTGTTACAGAAGCAGGGAGCCAGTCAGACACTCTAACCTCTCCCGCTGGCTCTTGCACAGCCTGTGGACCCCATGGGGAAACTGCTGGTTACTGGGGCATGCAGACAGTGTGTTACTGTTATTCGGATTGTTTCTTGGCTCCTTGTACCCACACTACATCTAAGCCTTAAAGTTTCTTTCTGCTAATCTTTTGAAAGATATGGCTCTTTTATAAGCTTCCCTCCCCTCAAATTAAATCTTAATTTCCCACCTAAATTAATACAATATCCTTTTTTTCCCCATCTAGACAAATGGATTTTTTTCTTATTAATGCTGCTCCAGGGCAGCTGTTGCAAATCACATTTTCTTAAATCACTGTAAGTTCTCTCTCTTTTTGAATCCCTTTATTGCCTTCTGTATCTGTATTCTAGCAGATGCAGCTTGTGCATCTTCCCTTTTCAGGCCTTTCATGGCCAATTTTTATTTTTGATGTAATTTTTGACACTGTCAAAATGGCCTCTTGTCATTTGTGATTCATTGCTGGAAAGTTCTATTCCTGCTTCTAATGAGCCCTGGCCTCATCACCTGTTAGGTTTATTTCCAACAGTAGGCTAATTCTTCCTGTTTTTTCGTGTTAGTGCTTTTCCATGGAAGAACCCACCTAAAAATCAAATCATTGCTTTCCTTTGAGAGTTCCCTTGGGATTCTACTTTGTGCTCATACCTGCAGAAAACCTGACACCTCTTCAGCCACCAGAGTGATTAACGTCATTTTGTCCTCTTAAGCTCTCTTCTATCTAACTTATCTTTCTTTGCAATGTTAAATGTTGCATATCTTTCTTTGGCATAGCATTTTTTTTATTCTGTTCCCGGTTAACTGGCTATGATGACGAATAAAATTTCAAAAGTAGACAGAAATAAGCAAGAAAATTATAAACCAAAATGAATGAAATACTGAAACACACACACTGTCTTTTTCACACAGGAATTATCAGCATTTCTACGAGTCTTGGAAGTTTCATTTTGAAAGGGGCATGAAAACATTGCAGTGCTGAGAATGTCAGAATATCACCAGAAATACCAGCTTTGCAGACTTGAAAAGGAAGGTTTGTGAGACTATGCTTTAAATGATTTGCATTTGCAAGTGCAGTGCCACATCTTATAGAATGGAAGCAGGAGAAATGCAAAAAAATAATAATTGAAGTAAAAAAATGGTTCTATGCAGGTATGAGAACACCTTCATTTGAATCATATGGTTTTAATTTTTCAATTTCCTTATTATTTAAGGAGCCAGATAAATCACCATTATTTTTATTTACTGCTGACACTTCTGTCATGCCTCATAAACATTCTCCAAAGAGCAGATGTATGTGTGGGCAGATCAAATACTAAGCCAATGCACCTGAGTGTCCTAATATTCAACTTCATAAGCATAATATAGTCCAAGTTCCACCATGATGTAATTGACAGCATCATTAGAGAGCCAAAGAAAATAAATGATATATCAGCTGATACTCTTAGGCCAAAATATATTCAGGAAAAATTCCTCTAAGCGAGATCAGTACGGCAAAATGCATTCATTATTCGTAACATGTCAAGTAAGTATTTGCTTTGCGTCACTACACATATTAAATGTAGATCCACACACTATCAGCTTCCTCCCATTTTTCACTGGCAGTCATGAGATGTTACTTTATGATTACATTAATTTTACTTGTTTGTGCTGATCCTCTTCCAAAATGATCACCTGGACTAAGTGCAATCATGTTTTTTTTAATCAAAATGTCCATGGCTACAGCCCCTCCCTCCCAGTCTCCCATCTGTTTCTCTAGATTTCTTTGGGTCCTTGCATGCTGGATGCCTAAGGTCACTCTGCCAGTGTGCCATACTCCCTGCAATGGGAGAGCTGACTCCATGCTCAGCCCAGACAAGGAGGGCGTCCCTTTTGCACAGGGAAAGGAGCACTGATTGAGGTACTTATGGAAGATCTGTGAAAAAAACGTAGGCATCTGTGGCCTTTAGGCCCCTCAAGAAGCTAGAGAGGGTGTTTGTTTCTTTATCGTGGAGTTAAGAACATCAATGATAATTTCTATGCTGACATACTTTTCTTTGGATCTTATCCTTGAACACATTACAAAGGCCCGAGATTCGTTTAATCATCTTTTATTCTCTAGTTTTATAATATTTCCAAACATTTTTCCATTACTCTGTTCTGTGAAGCTCATCCCAAAAATATTTATCTTGGCTGACAGCAAAATGAAGCAGTGTAGCTGACATCTGTCACAGATTAGTGGATTGAAAAATTACAAGAAACAAATTTGGTTATCTGTGACTAGTACCATTTGAGATGTCTTTTCACTTCTTTGTGACCCTAACTCACTTGTGCCTAAGGCTTTCCAGCCAAGTAGCAACTACCAAGAGCCTTCATAGGTCATGTTTTCTAAAATGACCACCAGTCAAATAGGCAAATCAAATCTACCAACCAGTTATTGTGGAAGAAAATTTCTTTCCCTTCTAACCAAAAATTATTTGTGAATGATACATTCATTGTCTTAATCACGTGGCCATCCATGAAGAGGTCAGAGCAACTTGTGCTGACCATTAATAAAAACACAGACAAAAGCGTCCACTCCACAGTATCTATTTAAATGCAGGAACATGAATAGTTTTATTGACCTCAAGTAGGGTTTGTAGGTTCTTAAAGACATTCAAACTCACACTGAGGTCCAAATAAGAGATGATGTATGTACAGTATTGAAGAACCCTGGTTTGCTCCTTTTCCTGTGCTAATCCTAAGAGAAAAAATGCATTTCAGATTGCTCTGTTATGGCTTTTTATTCCTGTTTGGCTTCTCTTAATTTCTATTTCACAGTTCCTAGAGAAAAAAAAGTCTTAAAAGAACCCCTTTCATACTCTCTTTTATAGAAACTCCATGGATAGCTACTGGAAAATTGGTTCACTACTCTTATAGACCTATAAGATCTTTCAGTAATCTTTCCCAGAGTGGTAAAACATGCATTTTTCAGTAATGTAAGCAAATATAATATGGGACACATACAGAGATCAGAGCTATTGAGTTAGAAGCTACTGAACTGACTTTAAGTATGATTTAAGATCCTTGAAGAAAGGAAAAGCTGAAGAAGGAGCAAACATTCAAATATGACTCAACAAGAAAGGACAGCCCAAAATGGAACATATGAAATGAAGGTAGTCAGAGAGGGTAGAAAAAGTTAAGACAACAAGTTACAAGGGGAATAAAAGCAGAACAGCATTATTAACTTGAAGTAACATTTGACTGAAATTATTACGAAATCAATAAAGACCTCTCCTGACTTGTGTTCTTCAAGTTTGTCATGGTAGCAATTGCAAGAAAAAAGGTGTGATTGGAATTGCTTAAATTACTTTGAAGTATTTCACTTCAGTTTTGATAAAGAAAAAAATGTGTGTGCTAAATATATTGAAAATTTATATAGATCCTATTTTTACAGATACATATGCATGATCCTAATTTGATGCCAAATACAATTGATAGACATTCTGAATGGGATTAAGTGAACATAACTTCAGCCATTTGAAAATAAATATCCAGCCAAATTACTTGTATAGGCTGTCCATACTGCCAGTGCAGCAGACAAATAACTCCAAAGTATGATTCATCCTGTCCTGAATTTGATGTCTAAGATAAGTGAGATCAGTTACCATTTGGAGGTGTCGCTCCTTATCTCCTGAATATAAGTAGTGTAAGCATTCACTTTCAGACAGTTAAATCAGGGGACAAATTTCACTTTCTCAGTCTACCTTAACAGACATTATAACACTCATCTTTTCCTAAGTGAAAGATTTGTGTGGTTGTCAATACCTGTTCAGGATTTGTTATAGTCACAAAGAAAATACAGTGTATTTTAACTTTTATTTTGTGAATAGTTCATTAGCAGCAGTAAAAAGCAATGAAGGGAAATTACTCAGCTTTCTAATGAAGACACAAGCTTCATTAAACAGAACTTCCACAGTATTTTCAGACAAGTTGACTAAGTAGGATAAGATTTCAATTTTATAATTTTTTATTTACATACATGCTATACAAGAATTTTCTTCTAAGGAAACCATTACCCTTTTCTTCTTGAATTCTAAAATACAACTCCCTGTTGTAGGTGCTGCATGACACATTACACCTGTCATTGTGGCATGCTCTGTGAAAAAAAGACATAAAGTTCCCTTACTTTATTCTCTCTGCTTTCTGTTATTTAATTTAATTTTATTTTCAAATTATTGTTGTTGTTTTTCACACAGAAAATAACAGTGTCAATCATTGCTGATGATGTTGAATATATAAGCTGTGGTAAGAGCATGGATGTCATCTTTACTGTTCCATTTAACATTTATAACTGCTCCATTAATGCTAGTTGTTCACTCTGTGGAATTTTAATAGTTTGAAAAATGAAAATGGATGAAATGGGCTCACTTTTATCCCAGCATTTCCTTACTCAATATCATCGCAAGAACAAGTTAGCACAGTATCCTTTCAGCTCCTACGGTGCCAATGCCATTGTACTGGAAGATGGTTGAGGTCCTGGGCATTTGTTACATTTATAAAAACCTTGGTATTCCCTCATCTGGAACATTACAGTAGCTCTTACTTAGAGGGTAGATCTCTAACCAGGCTTAAAGAGGGACTATCACCCAGAATTTAAGTGACAAAGTGACACAGTGTTCCACAGCATGACAGATCCACAGCCTCCTTTTAAACCCTGATGTGCTTTGTCCCATTCTGCTGAGAGACATTTATTTGTTCATGCCATCCGAGAACTGTCTTCTCAAAAGCCTAATAAACAACTACTGCACTAAGAACCAGACTACAAATCCTTTACCACTGATCAGTTCAACATTCACTGGTGTACAGAGCTATATCCCTTTTGTAAGCTTTGGTTTTGGTATGAATACGCAGATTTTTGGGAGAACAGGTTCTGAATGAAAGAGGAGGAATGTGATCAGTAGTAGAGGATTTTTCTTCCCTCCACAGCCAGCGTATTCCACCTCTTGCACACCTACTGTCCTACATCGGAGGTTAGGATCCTTGCTGTAAGATTTCCATTTTTATATATACTGGAAGAGAGTAAAACCATGCCTTCTACTTACTATGCTTTCACTTTTTGGGAGTGTTTTTTAAAATTGTTTTTCATTTGTTTGACTTTTTTTTTTTTTTTTTTTTTTTAATACCCTTGGTATTATATGAAAAAAGATTGGTTTTAAAAGAAAGTAACAGCCACTGTTGTGGCTATTTCAAGGAGTTTCTAGGTATTTGTGATGTGTGCAACAGAGCTGAGCCCTTATGGTTCTTAAGGTTCATAAGATTTTTCGACAAAGAAACATCTGTTACTTTAATTCTGGTCAGAGTGAGTCAGGCACTGAGGTACCTTGACACTCTCCCACACTTCCTCAGGAGAATGTGGTACACCTAGGAAGTTTTAGAGAGTCAGCTCCTTTAGTCTGACTGCCCACAAGTTTGTGTAGCAGCACGAGCAAAGATTATCAGGGATACAATCTTGGATTTATGTGCCATGTTAGGCCTGCAAAGTCCTTGAACAACATCGAAACTCATGATACTGATGGTGTTTACAGGCACCCAGGACATCCATTCTGCTTTCCTAAGTCCTTCTTCCGTACTGTTACAGGATTCCAAGATAGTTGACCTGAATCTGTAGCTGCCTTTATATCTAACAATAAATTATAAACACAAACATTGCCTGGAATATTTTAGAAGAATCATGGGAGGACCACAAGTTGCTCAAAAGCCTGCAATTCAAATAATCTGAGGATGCTGAAAAGACTTTCCAGATATGTGTGGTTAATATTCATCATAATGTGCATTTTTTCCAACATGACTAAAAAGCTTTTAGGCCAGCCTTGCATTCCTGCTCACCTAATTCAAACGATGACCCAGTGCAATCGGTCACAGTGAACGAAGTGTGCTTTATAAGCAGTAAGCACTTTTCATTTTCTAAGCCCAGTTGACATCCACGTGTCATTTATCTGCTAACAAACATGGTACTCCCCTTCCTGATTTCTGCTGTCTCTGTTTTGCAAATCACATCTCAAAAGCACTCTCACAAAAGTGCGCAGTGTTATCTGTGGCACTGTCAATGTGATCTGTGATCATTTTTGGTTTTGTGTTTCTTTCCTTCAAGATAAATCTGTATAAAGAAGAATACCTAATGCTGTTTTCTTTAGAACAACGGTATGTACTATTTGATACTGCATGACAGAATGATAATGTTTGCCCATGAAAAAATGTCTGAAATTGACAGTAAGGGACTACGCAACAGCTGAAGGCAAAGCAGAAGCACAGCTGAGGGAGAGAGAACAGTCAGGGCCAGGGGCTTCCTGGGGGAAGTGGGGGCTCCCCATGGTGGCCCTCTGGGGCAGCGCTTAGCAGTCAGAGCCCATCCTACCCCCCAGCCAGGAACAGGCCAGCCAGGGGCATTGGTGCCTCTCTGGGGATGGTGATGGGCTGAGGATGGGCCAGGATTTGGGCTTGCAGGTGAGGATTGAGAGTTGGGCTCAGTGATGGGAACCAGGGACAGCCATTACTGTGGGAAAACTCAGCAAGTCTAAGGATGGGAGCCACATCTGAGGCAGCCCCAAGCAAAGGGGGCCTAACCCTGGCTGGGTTGCTTTCCAGCTCTTCCTTTGCAGTAGAACAACTCCCCTGGCAGAGGTATCCTCAGGACAAGTCCTGATAAGGATTCCTTGAATGGCTAATAGCAGTGTCTCTGTCAACAGGAACATGTTCAGTATCACTGCTTCTACAATGCCTTGGGTATGTAAGGCATTTTCTTGGCAGAGTGAGATAAATGTCAGTGTGCGATGTACAAGGCAGGTGGTTTCTCATAGCTGAGTTCTGTGGGCGGTGTTCCTCAGTGGTCTGTGGCCAAGCTCCATCCGCAAGGCCCAGCCAAGTAGCCACCAAAGGCCAAGCCACAGTAGCCACCAAATGGGCATGGAAAGGAAAAGATCACCAGCCAGGTATGGTCATGAATTTCCTATTCTATTGGCTCATCTGATTCTGATACTGATTTGCTGACTTACTCTGTCTTCCTACTCTTAAGATACTGTCTTCAGCCAGGCTATATGGGAATGCAGGAAAACCTGGCATCTCATTCTGACAGACAGAGGAGGCTGGAGGTAACAAACCCTTTCAATTTTCTTCCTAAGTGCTGCCCAAAGCTTCTGGCCCCTGTGCAGTGCAGGGCCTGCTTGGTTCTCAGCTTCCTGCTCCAGCCGTTGCTAAAAGCCTTGCATAATCAGCAGACCCATTTGGACAAGGTTTCTGATATTAAGGGGAAGATGACAACACAGATCAAGTAGAAACAAGAAGGACACATCACCAGTGAAATCATCTGTGTAGAAAGCAAAGCTCATTGCCTTGCTGTTGTGTCGAGTGTATAATATGTAATAGGAAAGAAGTGAAGGCATGCTTCTGAGCTCCCTAGGAGCGCTTAGAATTCACAGCTCCTGCTCCTATCTAATGTCTGTGAAAGTGGCACATCCTACCACATAAGACAAAATCTGAGCTCCCCCAAGGGCACCTGCTTCTAGATTACAGGAATCTACGATTTGGTAAGAAATCAGAAATGGCAATCCAGCTGCTAGGGAAAAGACATTTTCCTACTACCAGTTCCTGCTGCATTCATACCCAAAGGCAGCTGTCATTCAAGTACTCTTGCCTACCATCAAAATTTACTTTGCAACTAAGACCAGCAATTGATATACTGAAAAACACTCTTCTACCTGAAACTGGAGAAGTTACTGCAATCCAGATGTCACTGTAATTTTCACATTATCCACGTGAAAGCAAAATAGCTCTTCCTTCTGCTAATCAACAGAAAATACAATTGAGAAAAATAAGTTGAACATCCTGTATTCTTTAATTAATTGCAGCTGATTGACTCAACTGTATGTTTGGAAATTTAATATTTTGGTCCACATGGAAATATTTACTGCATAAAACAAAGTAATAAATATTTTTTAGTCATATGGAAATACTGTACTTTAGTAACTACATAAACATGTATGAAGAGAAACGGCATCTGGGTAACTGTTTCGGAGCTCTGGCTTGAGAGCTTGAACATTTCGAGAAGCAGCTGTTTTCAGAGCATCCCTTCCCTTTTCTTATCATAAACACACATATTTAAGATATTTGCATATCACAATGTAACTTGTTAGTTTGTGTTAAAAGTTCTGCAGAACTTAAACCAAACTACTTGAGGATCTAGAGTAAATTGTTTTCCTAGTATAAACACACACATCGGTTAACAACAAGATAGAAACTGATTATTTTTATATTTCACTGTGATACTTTAAATTCATGCTTCTATATCCTTGATGCTTTTTTGCCCAACATCCTAATCTACCATTTAAAAGAGAAATTTATTAAAAAGGAGCACAAAGGGTAGATCATTGTTGGAATCCTAGGTGGTAAGCAACCACTGCTCCAAAGCTCAGATGTTCCCCTCCTTGTTCCCTTTAGAATTCACAAGCTTTCTGGGCAGTGATAAGCTACCTCTGGGGTTTCTAAATAATTAATAAGTGCTGAGACCACAGGCTACAAAGAAATAACCTGATATGTGCTCATTTTTGTGATTCAAATGAATGAGAAAACTTTCAGCCTGTTAACTTTGTCCTTCCAAGTTTAACATTGAGTCAACCGTTGCTTGTCTAAATCATTCAAGCTTTATGCCAAAACAAATATCATCTGTCTCCCACAGCTGGCACACTGCTGGCTTAAAAGCATAAAGCTGGCATGCAATCTATATCCTGTGTCCTGAATACTTCAGCTGAAATTGTGTACCCAGGATTGATTTTTCATTTGATATGTATGTCTCAGTGATAGGGCAGTACACAGATCTGATGTGAGTGACTTGAAAGCCACAGAAACTTGTGATCTCTGCCTAGCTTTATGTTATGTCACATTAGGTTCAAAAGATAAGCTGTAGTTTAATTTATGGATTTGGATTGACTATATAGGAAGTTTAGCACTGACTTCATGGATTCACTTTTTCCTACACAAAGAAGCCCTGAGATTAGTGATAACTGTGATTCTCCTTGAACTCTTAGAAACAGTTTCCTGACAGAAGGCAGGCATTTTTGCCTGGTGTACAGTAATATTACATGTTGTTGTAATGACTTAATTACCCACAAAGCAAAGTGATGGGCCAACACAATAACTATAAAACATTTCAAGTCCATTTGGGAAAAAAGATACGTGAGGCAAAAAGATCAAACAGGAGCTTTTTTCCCCTTTCTTTCTTTTCTTGAAAATGCTTATGGTAAATAAGACTGAGAAGACCTTACAGTGTAAGAAACATTAATCTTCTATTTCAATTACTGGGTATATAAAGTGACTATGGGATGAGATTATTATGTCACCAACTGAAATAGAGGAATATATCAAAACTTTTTATGCAATCTGTACATAAAAGCACAATAAAATGTGTAATAACATCATTGCTATTAGCTTGCAGAGTATGAGAACTAAAGCTCAGTCAGTATAAAATGCTATATGCAGTTTGATCTAAATGAACACACTTGACCTTGAGGCTTGATAAAGCATACACATTACTGAAAGCAAATGACAAAAGAGTTCAATCAGATGCCTTTAATCTTCTTTTTGGTTTTAGCCATTTTTTCACACTACTGATTAAAAGCAGAAAAGACCACATGATTTGGCTTATGTCTTTTAACCTGTAACATTAGAATAGCACTATCAACTTTGGAAGGTATTTTGCATTCACATTTTGAACACTGTTTGCATGCCTAGCCATACTAAAATATATGGCAGTTTGGCAGGTCTCTCATTCACTTTAGCTAGGTCAGTTTCTCCCCTCTTTATACACATAAGGAAACTTGAGCACCAACACCCTGAATAGTATCACAAAGAAAATGACATATAGAACAAGTGACTTTCTTGAAACTTTAGTTTCAAGTAAACAGTAGTGACCTGCAGAAGTGTGTGCTTCTGTACCCGCTCAGAAGTATCAGTCGCTATATGTTCTTGGTATTTATCATCAATCTACAGTTTTTACAGATCTTCACTTGACCACAGTATCAGTTGGCATTGGGACACTGTGTCTGACTCAGCAGATGCACATCTGATGGGACAATGTATCTTAATACTACAAAGCAGCGGACAAAAGTTAATGGATGAATGTGCTCAGCTGTCAGGGCTTGCCTACCTTATATAGCTGCAATTTGAAAGGTTGAAGGAAATGCCTATTTAAAAGAATTTTCTCCAATCAAACTCTGGTTTTTGTGGGTGGACAGACATGAAATGTCTTTAGAAATTACACAGATATTTGTCCTTTTCCCTATAAAATACTAATCCTCAAGTAAAAGAATCACAGTTAAAACTACACACTTCTAAGTGAAACACAGGGTTTTGACAGTAATTTGGATTTTGCCATTAAAACAGCTTTACCTAAGTGCTTGGGCATATGTTAAATTTCATGCACACAGGTAGTCCTGTTGAAAACAATAAATTATTAAGTTTGTTATTTATTGGCTTGTGTACTTTCCTGAAATGGAATATCAGGTGGGAGAAAAAAAAAAAGATGGAGATGTAGTATAATTAAACTAACAGAAACTTACCACTCAAAGTTACTGTCATCTATTGTGTCACTAATACTAACTTTATACCCAAGATCATGAAATATTGGTCATATTGGGCATCTGCACTACATGCATTGCTAGCTTGTAACTCTGGGGTGGAGCATTGCAGTTATATTGAAGAGTGGCTCAGGAAGTGGAGAGAACAAAAGAAAAATGTCCATTACAAAAATGAAGGAGGATGGAGACAGTTGTGCTGTGTGCTCTTGCTTTGAATAATAAAATTGTGTGTACACAGGGGAACATAAGTACAACTGGTGTGTGCCTCCTTTCTGTAATTAAATACTGAAAAATAGAAAGTACTGAAGAAATTAATGAGCAGATCTTCCTGAACAGCAAGAAAGAAAAGAGCAAACTCTACTTTCCAGGCTCTGTGTTTGTTGCCATATCGTCTCCAGAAGAGAGATGGATTGGAAAGGTGTGGTGTCTGGGGATTATCTGTAGGATATGGAGGGTGAGAACATTTGTGACATTCAAGAGCAACAGCTATTCTGGAAGAGTAACACATAAAAAACACCTTTAACCTGGATGCAGACAGGTTTTATAGACGTTATAGAGCTATAGAAATAACAAGATTCATCAAACTCCTAGGCAGCACAAATATGTTATTGATGATGGCAGCATGTGCCCATTTTGCAATTTATTTAAAAACAAACTCACAGTGAGGGGGTGAGGAGGTTCCTCAATTCAACTTAGAGTAAAAAACCCAACCAAATAAAACACAAAAACCAACTTGGATTTTAAAGCCATTCCACTACTTAGACGTATGTGATTTAGGAAATTGGTTTGCCCTCTGAAGATTCTCAGAGATTATGCTTCTCTTGCAAACCAAGTGCTGACTGCAGGGCAGTTTGCAGAGAAGACACATTCCTTCTCTAGGAAAAGTCAGGAGATTTAATATGCAGCCCGAGTTGGACAAAGCAAAAGCAGGTGCTCTGTGCTAGAGGAACAAAGTAGGGGGAGATGATGATTTATGTTTAGAAAGGTTAAATGTTTTTTTCCAGACTTAGGAATGTTCTTTTATTATTATTATTACTTTGAGTAAGAAGTTTCTGAGAGGAAAAAACCCTGTGGTTTCAAGAGGTTTTTTTCTGCAACACATATTAAAATTGTGCAAGAAATAATTTTTATTTTTTCCTCTCCAAAATTTAGCTTTCAAAACTGGAAATACTTGCTTTTTATTTCTTCACTTTATGCACCTTATGACACCATTCATGTTCCTGCCTATTTTTTGGTAGACACGTGAGGGAAGCCACAGGCACTGTACTACTAACTTGACCATTTTAACAATGTGTAGTGCCTGTGATCTATGTGGGCATTTGATCTGTATGGCTATTGCTGTGAAAAGCTGGATTTAATTATTTTTTTCCCTCAAGCATAAGGAATTTTTTTTACTACTTTTTTTTAACCAATAACAAATTCCACAATTAGGCTTCAATTAATTTTTATTTATTTTATTTTTCATTGTATATACACGCATGCATACACAAAAACTCTGTCTCCCACTCTGTCTCATTTTCAGGCTGGGCTAACGTTTTTAAGAAAAATATTTTATAAAAGACTAAGCACTTTATAAAGACATGCACTTACCTTCTGCATAACTGCCCCTCAGTATTATCTAACATAGTTGTGAGGGAGAGCCCTGCATTTCTTTTAAGCATTTTTATTTATTCCATTGAGTTGCTTCATTTATTGACCATGTAAAGTACAGAAATGTTCTCAGAAAGAACTACTACTCCTTTCCTCCTATTGACATTGCTGTTTTCTATTCCCTCACAAACCATTGAAGAACAGCAGGAAAAGAAGAAGCAAGAGTCTCTCTCCCCTCTTCCCTAGAGCTTTTAGAAACTGAATCTCTTCTGGCTGGAAAAAGCCAACTAGTAAGTTACTTTTATTTGTGGGGAAATTTAAGTCAGCGTATAATGACTATTTAATTTGCTTGAAAAACTTTCCTAGTCCTAGTCACATTTGCTATTATGACAGTAAAGACTGTGTCTGTCTGTTGTCATACCTAGAACTGGAAAACTTCTGTAAGTCCACCTTTCTAGATCTAAGTGGAAAGATTGATTTGTTTTTCCTCTGTCTTTCCACTAAAATTTATAGAAAATGCTGCTACTGTGGAATTATTAAAGCACCAGGCAGGTTCTTCAACTGGTAGAATGTATCTTTTGTAGCATAAGAATGTTGCTAGCACCATGCTGAGAAACTCTGCTGATAATTCCGCACAACATTTCACTGTCTTCCTTTGAATCCTTTTCTCTATTTCATCACTGGTATTTGTGGGTTATTTAGATTGTATGGTCAGACAGTATGGCAAATGGCCCATGAGGAGATTGGCTTCTGTTTTGGTCTGTGAAATAATATGATTTCAGCTCAATGTTTATCTGGCCGAGATGGTAAGATACAGGGAGCCTTATTCCACTCAGCAAAAATATGAGCGGAAAGAATGGAGTTTATGATTTCCTTTCCATGTCTTCATAAATGAAGTCTTTACTTCCTGACATGGCATTTCTCAAAATATGGGGTTATGGTACATACCAGGTTGACTCAGGTAGAACATCACCGCCATCCAAAAATGACATTGCTTTTCCAATAGACCAGAGAAATATTTCTTGAGTAGTGCATAGCAAAAGAAATCTCTTTATAGCATTTATTTTATTAATGGGCTTTTTTCCACTTCTAGTGGCTTACTTTTTTTTTTCTCCTCTCTGCATTTTTCTCTCTCCAAATACTCAACCTTTCCTTTCTGTCTGTGTTTTTATTTTATTTCTTCTGTAGATCATCACTTTAAGGAAACGTCACATGCTCTTTGTGCTGAATTCAATTGGAACAGATGACCTCATGGCTTTTGTGCTGCAAATCTTAAAATTATATAAAGATAAGTTTGTAACTCACCCTTCCTTTCAGTCACCATCATCACTATCGAGAAATGCCAGTGTCAGCCTTCTCAACTGGCTGCAAAGGATCCTAGGTCACAAGCAGCTGAATCTTAGGACTGCAGTAAACAGAGCAGCTTCTTCAGGAAAACAACAGGGAAATTTCTGTTGCTAGTCAAGAATGACCTAGACCCTGTACTTTCTCACCTGTGTAGTCTACTCATAGCTTTGATCCTTCCTTCTCTCCTGCATATTCCTCTCCCTTTGCAAGCTTCTGAAAACTTATACAATTCTCAGCATGCTTCTTTAATTCCTCCTCAAATAACAGCCCCAACCCATAACATTTTCTTTTGTTATGTTTGGAAAAGATAGGATTTGGGTGTTAATCATATGCAGGGCAATGTGGTAACTACAGATAAAAGAACTAAGAGCAAATGAAGGAAGGAAAATGGAGGAAATATTGCAATGGTCTTTTCATTAGTGCATGGGCAGGGAAGGTACTTAAGGAGTTGCTACTTTCTTAATGTACTTTCCACAGCCCTGTATAGCCTTTAAAATTATTCTATGCACAAAACTTGGACAAACAGCTGGAAATACAGAGGTAACTGAATCCAGGATCACAGAAAGCACTACAGTTACCCCAGGTCCTGCACCTACAGCATGCTGGTTCATATATCAATAACTGTTGCTTCCTGTTCGTGTCCCTGAGGGGTCTCAAAATTCACTATGCAAGTGCATGCCAGCATCATGGATTCCATCTCATTTCAGTGTCTGACCCCCCCCAAAAAAGCAAAATGTCTTGAACACATCTAAACCCTCAGACTTTTCAAAAGCCACAAAACCTTTTGTTAGGTGACCAAACTATTCCTGAATCTGGGCAGAGAGCAGAGAAAATCTGTCCTCTAAAGACCGTATTTGTGGGCTAACTCTCAAAATGGGCTCAGAGGGATGTGCTGATTAAATATTTAGATCATTCTAAGTGGAATATGGAGATCCAATGGCTTCAATTGAAACTGTGTACTGCTTTGTAAGAAAGAAGTCTGTACTTTTTCTGTAATGCGCATCAGGTTCATTCCTCAGTTGCAGTAAACTGACACAGCCTTGACACAGCCACTAGAGCAAAGCCGAATTAAATTATACTGAAGATTTTAAATGGGAAAATTCACCTTATCCTGTTTGCAAATTGAGTGACTAGAACAAAAAATGCCAGCTTGCACTTACAGTAATTTTTTTCAGCAAAATATAGCACTTGAATGCGCATTTGCCCAACTTGATATAAGTTAGTGTAGACAGTTTTCCAAGAAGACAAGTTGTGCTTTTTTTCTTTACAGTCTTCAGATCATCTAGTAGATGGCAGTCACATATTTTGCATTGGCTGTATCAAAGATAGCAAGGAGCATTTTCTCATTTGCTAGATTCAGAGAGTACAGGTGTTTGTTTGGTTTGTTTTTTTCTAATGAACTATTCTGTTTTCTTCTTGGAAGGGGCATGCAGGATTTAAATACAATCAGCCCCTCCTCAATTGATTTCAAATGTTAAAACTCAATGTAACATGAATTGAACCACTGAACTGTGCTTCACTCACCACAGATTTTCTTTGTAGTCATGTATTTTGTCATCCCCTAAGGCTATGGGATAGAGAACTGAAGCCGTACTGCACTCCTGGCATAGTAGTGTGCACTAAAGTGAAATGTGTTTTACAGGTCATGTAAACGGAAGTTCTCATTTCCCTTGGAGACGGGGACATCTGGAAACCCTGCCCCTCATTTTACTGTGAAAAGGATCTCATCTGGGGAGAGCTAAGAAGGTGCAAGTGTCATTTCTGCATATTGTAATTTTTCCAGCAGGGAATTCCTCTTTGTGTCAAATGTTTCACATCTCAGACTGTCATCAGAGGAGTTTAATGAGAAGTAAATGCAGGTCCAAAAGCATTATATTATTTTATTTCCAAAAATTAATTAGATCTACCACCATGAGATGTAGAACTGAGAGATGAGAAGGAATCAGGAGCAATCAAAAAAATATAATAAGTAAGAGAAGAAGGCAAGGAAATAACACCCAGCCTATGAGGACTCTGGTTTGTTCTGGAAAACACTGGACCAGCCTCAGATGATTTCTTTTGCCAAGTTTGAGTGCTAAAGAGAAGATTTTCTTTTGACAAATCAGGTGCAAAGCAACTTGGCAATGGCAAAGAGCAATTCAAGGACGGAACAAAAGAACAGAAAGAGTCATTACAGTCATCACTCATGCAGACAGGGAAGAGACAGTGAAGTGAGTTTACTGTTGTTATGTACAGCATCAATCACTGCATGTCAGTAAAGACTTCTTTATGCCAAATCCAAAAAGCTAGTCAATGAAAAAAGCGTGCTTATACTATGCACTTTCTGTTACATCAGCCAAAGAACTCCTATATACAAAGGAGAATGCTTCACATCTTTAATTCCTTCCCAATTCCTTACCCAGTCAATTCTTTTTTTCAGAAACGCATATTTTTTTTTCTGCAGAGTTGTCAAGATTTTGTCCAAGATTTCTGACACAAGCCAATGAACATCTGAGATGAGTCTACTCCCTGCCCAACATATTCTCCACCGCTTTCTTGGACTGAAGAAACAGTCCTACTGGAATATGTAAAAAATTAGTTTCATATTTCTTGTCTAAAATATTCCAGAAGACTTTTTGCAAACCATGACAGAGAAAGGAAATAGCTGATGGAGATATTTTTCACAGTTGGCTAACCACAAAGTATAAACATACAGTTATGATAAATATCAATAACATTTTTTCTCAATTAAAATATGCATTACATGACAACCAGGGAACTGATGTATTCACACTATTTGCAGACTTTTAACTTTCCATGGTTTGTAATTTTGAGATTACGTGGACTTGAAAGAGCCATAGGAGTTCTTCAGTGGCTGTCTGACTGGTTAGAACACAGAGACAATTGATACGTTTTCTTGAAATGTCTTAGAATATCAAATTTCCTTCAAGACACTTCTAAAAAAACTTGGAACAGATACAGTGTTAAAATTTTATGGTCTTAACTATATTAAAATGAAAATTCTCTGAACTTTGTTATTACAGAGCTTAGGATACAAAAGCTACTACTCAATGTAATATAAACTTCAACTTCTGAAAACAAAGAAATACAATTAATGTACCCACTCTTCTCTGCTATCTCTGGAGGACTCTCTTGCACTGTACATCCCAAGAAAACATCCGAGAAGCATCTGGAAGACTTATGAAGAGCTTTTTCTACAAGATCTGTATCATAGATCCCTTGCCCACACAACCTAGTGACTTGTGCCTTGTTTATATTCAGCTCTGTTTGTCAGGAAGTATGCCAAGATAATCCTAGCTAGTACATCAGTGTTAATTTCCTTGGAAAGCATTTCTAAAGTAAGACTGGAATCCATAAATGGATTTTCAAACACTTCGAAAAAGTCTTTTGTGACCAAAACCGAAAAATTAATTTTATATGTGTTAGGTTAGAGCTACATTATGACATCTTTGTATGCTCCAAGCTTTCAGCTCTGCATGCACATACCAAATGTACGCATTTTAACAGGGGAAGTGACGGATTCTGCACCTGGAATGGGGCAACCCTGGCTGTAGGTGGAGACTGGGGAATGACAGGTTGGAGAGCAGCCCTGCAAAATCCTAGGGGTCTGGGTCAATGGCAAGCGGAATGTGAGTCAGCAGTGCCCTGGCAGCCAGCAGGGCCAACCCTGTCTGGAGTACCTCAGGCACAGCATCGCCAGCTGAGCAAGGGAGGGGATTGTCCACCTCTGCTCTGCACTGGGGTGACCTCTCCTCGAGTGCTGGGGACAGTTTTGGGCCTCACAATGTAAGAAAGACATTAAACTGTTAGAGAGTGTCCAAAGGAGGGCAATGAAGATGGTGAAGGGCCTTGAGGGAAAGTCGTACTAGGAGCAGCTGAGGTCACTTGGTCTGTTCAGCCCGGAGAAGAGGAGACTGAGGAGAGACCTCATTGCAGTTGAGAACTTCCTCATGAGGGCAAGTGGAGGGGCAGACACTGATCTCTTCTCTGTGGTGACCACTGAAAGGACTTGAGGAAATGGCCTGAAGCTGTGTCAGGGGAGGTTTAGGCTGGATATTAGGAATAGTTTCATCACACAGAGGGTGGTCAGGCACTGGAATAGGTTTCCCGGGGAAGTGGTAACAGCACCATCCTGACAGAGTTCAACAACAGTTCAGCCAGTGCTCTCCAGCACATGGAGTGATTCTTGGGGCTGTCCTGTGCAGGGTCAGGAGTTGAACCTTGATGATCTGAGTGGCCCCTTCCAACTCAAAATATTATATGATTCTATATAATTCATGTCTCAACATGGCATCAGGATGATATTCATGCAAATTCTAGTCCCTTCCTCATGACCTCCTGTATTCTCATTTTTCCAACTTTTTGGAAAATAAACCCAGCCTGCTGGTCAGAAAATAAGCATAACACATTTCTGTAATTGCCCAGACTGGACAACCCATGGCTGAGGACACAGATGTACATGTGTTCTGTACAGTTGTACATGACCATGGGAAACTTCCCAGAACACACCCATTGGCAGGTGGCAGGAACACTGCAGGTTCTCCAGAGGTGCCAAATGTGAAGTTTAGGTTATCTGTCTCTTTGAGCCTCCCAGACACTGAGTCAGTCCATTTGTGGAGCTCCTTTGCTACTCAGCAGACACCAAGCCTCAACATTAACGTGCTGCTTCTTTCGGCTCATTTTCCTGGCTGGCTTTGAGCTTCTGACTTAAACCTTGAGATAGTTTTTATGTGAACCCCTTCCCACTACCTCTTTGCCTAAAAAGCCATGGCTATTATGTGCTTAAGATATTCAAAAGATCTTGGTTCATTTTTGAAAAAGGTTGAGCCAAGGTTTGAGGCTTAGTTGTACATAGAAAATGAAAGAGCAAGTGGCTTTGCATGCTGTTCCATGGGTACGGAAGGGGGCCACTTTTGGAACAATTGCTTAAATAACCTTGGACCTGGGACACTAACCCTACCTTCAGCCTCAGGGGTCCAACAATTTTCCAAACAGCTGGAGTTATATGTGAGTACTTGGAACAGTCATCTTTGAAACAGTAAACCACTGTCAGTCCCAACTATAAATCAGTCTTTTTTCTGGCACTGTTCCTGTTTCATTCTGTGACATTTTTGAGTAAAGAATGATTAAAAATTGAGTAGGGACATCAGAATTTGTTCCACACACTATAATGCTGAGACACTGCACACTGCTGTGTCAACTACAGAAATGCATGTTTGCCTGGCACGACTTCCCAGTTTGATGTATAGTTTAGTGACCTCTTCCCACCCTCTGCCAAATGCAGCTGTAATGAGGAGTTACTTATGGCTATTCATTTAAGTTGAGTTCTTTTCATGTCTGTCTCTAGGATACAATTTAGTAGTTACCATTTGAGATTTCCCAAGTCTCATGAGTGAAAGAATCAATAAAAAAAAATCTTATATGGTTGTAATATAAGAGCCATCAGACATTTCACCTGTAGATTTTACTTTTAGCTGAGCATTTTTATACAAACTGAATACACAGAACTGACAAGAAAAAATGTAAGGCATGCAAAATTTTCCTGAAAAATATAATGTATCAGCTACATTTTCTGAACAGTTTTTTATGACTTTGAAATAAGTACATACCACTTTTCTGGGATATTTAAGTTTTCCTGCAAGACTCCTTTCTTCTTCCAGAGCTTTATACAATAAGGATCACTTCTTATTTTCATATTGACTGCTTGAAACATGAACTGTGAACTGAGGATTTTCTTTCATGCTTTAAGCTTTAGGAAACTGTACTGATGCCAGTTCAGTTTGTGTCTGTCCATAAAATAAGTCCAAATTAATTTTTTAATCAGTACAGGATTCAAGGATCTTTTTGCTGGTTTTAGGGGGTTTTTTGTTGTTGTTTTTTTTCCCCAACCATACTTCAACCTTTTAGGCCAGGAAGAGATTTAGAGATAAATTTCTTATTAGAATAATCACTCAACAGATCATGGTCTGACTGGGAAAAATTCCTTGATCCTCCCTTCCTAGGAACATTCCTACACAGTGAGGGTCAACTTCTATTTCCTACTGACATAAATCTTTTCTGTTTGCTTAATATTTGGTAGTGTAGATAATCTGACACTTGTGGATTATGCCAAGGGATCCTGTAACAACTGCTATATGTTAGGAATGTCACAGGCAGTGTAGACATGATAGGAATGTCACAGGCAGTGTAGACAACAAAATTTCAGCATTAAGGCTATTTGATTGTCTCTTTGTTAACTTTTAAGTTTTTCCTATGCTAATATTCTCAATTAAAATTTTCTGGTTTTGAGGCTGTACCAGAGACAGTTTTTTAGGATTGTTCAGAAAAAAAAGTTCTTGGGAAGCTTGTTTCTAAACTTGGAATGAGCACATCCTACATCTGATATCCTCAACTCATACAAAAAACCCATCATTTAGAAGCATCTTTTGCATTCCCATTTTTGGAATAAAATTTCAAAATTCAGTTAAAAGAGGAAGTAGGCTGACTTGGAAATGCTGAGAAAGTAGTTTTGGGACTTCCTTTGAAGAGCAGATCAGGGGAGTCAGGAGTGGGGGAAAGTAGTGCTGGTCAGGAGATAAAAGGACATTTGGGCACTAGGCAAGAGAGATAAAGCCAGGAAGGATATCATGTGATTGGTGTCACACATAGGGGACAAATAATGACATTCCTTTAAGAGAAAGACACCGGAGTACAGTAGCAAGAGAATACGAAATGTTGTCCAAGAGAGACACTGACTTGATAGAGAATTTTTATAGATAGTTTTAGCACCCTCACTGCAGAATTTAACTTTTAGGAATCTGAGTTCATGGCTCCCAAGAGGAATGTGTGCAATATGCAGGAAAGGGTAAGACCATCCTTCTCCAAAGCCTGCACCACTACTCAGCCACTGCTTTTCCCACTCTAATATGTGCAATTTTTGGCAGAAGTCTGTACTGATGATCCAACCTGTGGGCAAATGTTTGACATTGAAGGAATTCCTTGTCTTGTATTCTTGGTCTTGTACCACTTTTAGAACCTCTAAATAATGAGGTGTGGTACAAGAGCTGGAATAATTTGCACTTTTTACCCTACCAGCCTGACTGTCTGGGTTTATCTTGTTCTTAGGGAACTTAGAAGGTCACTGGGAAATTAACTCTCCTTCAGAATCTGAGTCCAGCATTGACTTAAACATCCAGATCTATACCTGAATTTAGCACATTTTATCTTCCCCTGCTTCTGTGTGATGGGCTCAATGTCCTGATTCATTCACTTGGGGATTTTAGGCATTCATTCTTTGTTCTTACTATTAGTTTTCAGTATCTGCATTTTTCACACTTGTTTTTCTGGCCACATGTTGAATTGTGAGGGCAAGTAACAATTTGCCAGTCAAAGAACAAATTATTAACTCATACAGATTAAGCAGGAAAGGGCCTTCAAAAAGTTGGATATATGGCAACACTAAGGAACAAGTTGTGTTCTGGCTTATCAGAACAACATGTCAACTCTGACAACTCAGTCATTTACTGTCACTGCAACCTTTAAAGCCATGTTTTGTTAATTTTGGTCTTTGTTAAGCATTTTGGATCTTGTTCACTTCAGACTTGCTTTTAAGAGGTGGGGAGTCATCCTCTGGAAATGCCCATGTCTCTCTGCTGACCACAGAAAGAGTGAGTCATTTAGCTAAGAGTTGTATAACCAGCTTCAGAGTTAAGTGAGGAAAATATATATTTTTATAGGTAGAGCAGCTCTCAATTTATCACAACTGGAATTTTCCAAAATCTCAGTTTTCTATTTGACATTTTTTCTTTCTCAGCAAGCATAAACTCATCAGATTTAAAATTCTCTTTCCATGGTCCTGTGCCGTGACCTGCTTACCACTTTTACAATGCACAGACCTACACCAAATGTGCTTTTTATCATGAAGACAGATGACTAAATGCAGTTGTGAAATAGGTTGCCTATAAAGAATTCCAGTTAAGATCAAAGATTCTAGGCTGGCCTTCTGTTGTGAAAGTTCTAAAACACATTTCCTTTTGGCTGTGTGTTCAACTTAACACAGACCTCAGTGATGCAGAAGTCTGATGACATTTTAATTATATTTGGGACTGAATTTCTAAGAAAATCAGCATTCTAACCAGCCAAGCCTCAAAAAAGAGATTTCACTGTCTTTTTTCCAACAATAATTTCAGATAGTTTTCTTTTGCATTCTTCCACAGATTTGACTGTTGAAGACCATATATATAAGGCAGTTGGAAACTACTGATTTTGCTGTTAAAACTAATCCTTGCAGATTTATAATATAAAGTCAGACTTTGTCCTACCAGGAGCAGAAGTCACTATTGGATGTTTAGAAGATAATAGACACTCTCTTAACTGAGATAGCAATGGTCAATGAGCAACTTGTACACCTATGGCTACACCACTCACATCATTAGCCAGATGCCTTTCAAGCTTGTTTGAACTACAACACTCTCAGTTTAATTGTTGCTGTTTCTCTCTGATGTGTTGAAGTTGTCAATCTATTGATCATCTCATGGCAGTCTTCTAAGCAATACACAACAATAGAGACACAGACATAACTCAGATTTACATCCTATTCACCCTGGAGTGATGCACACATCTGAGGAGAAAGCAGGGTGGAAAGAAAAGTTTACACTTCAGCATAAAAAGCAATCCTGTGAAAGCCACTTAGGACATGTGGCGCAAATAACCTTGTCCTTTGGTTATGTGTCATCCATCAGCTCCCTTCAGAAGGTGGTTCAAGAGACTGGCAGCAGTATTTGGCTGAATATGTTCTATTCCACACAAGGAACCCCAGGCTGGCTAAAGAGATTGCACCACTTCCCTTTACAGAGTGAAATGCATTTTTTTAGATATCGTGTCTAGTTTTACTTTTCAACCCAAGAGGCTAAAATAGTAATTATAAACAAAGGTCAGGCAGCTAGATTTTTATTAATTACTAACAACTTGATTTCCAACAAACAAAGAACCTTAATCTAATTTTGGCACAAAAAATGTAGATACAATTAATATTCCACTAACTTACTTATACTGGAAATTAATCTGAGAAAATCATGAGAGACCACTTAGGAATTAATTAGGGACACAAAATAGGACTTAATAAGCTCTGATGGTATGAAAAATAATCAACTTTTAAATATCTTATAAACTTCCTGAATTTAAAACTACAAACTTTATTATATTGAAAATGGCTCCTCATTACACATAAGAATGTGGTCTCAAGGGGACTCACACAGGTATCAGTTATTGAAAGTCATAGCTACAGTTCTTAGTCAGAGGTTGATGCAGGGAATATGCTTTAGTGCATACTTTATGTCTGAAGAGGAATGCATAACAGTTGTCCAGGAATGTTTTTTCAAGATCAAATCTGAACACGACTATAGACTATCTAGTAACATCTTCTTAACGCAGTAATATGTTGCAAGCCATACAGAAAACTGAAATTTTAAGGAAAGCCTAAAAGTCTTTAAGAGGAGCTACTCCAAACAGCCATGCTGTTTTTCACCAAGTATCCACAATTCAGTGGCAGGACTATCACTTTCCCTCCAAGGTTTTATAAAGAAATTGAAAAACAACTCCTCATAGAAGCCCGTTTCTAATGAATTACAGAATTACATCTCCATAGACTTACACAATAGGAACTAGTCACTCTGAAGGTGTGTTGATTGTTTAAAAACCAAAGGCTCAGTTACAACTTGCTTTTGAATGTGGGACCAAAGACATTTTAGTATGATTTTGGATGTCTGAAACAATAAATAAAGATATATAATCAGCTTTATATAAAAAGCACTTCAATACTTCTGGGATGCAGTGGTGTTTGGGTACCTCCCTCTGCCACCCTCAAGTATATCAAAGTGCCACAGTAATTCTGGCGCCCAAAAGAAGGAGAGAGTATTTGCATAATTTAACAAAATAATTGATCAAAATTGCATTATTTACTTTGGAAGAAAAGTATTGTTGAGTTTTTCTATCTCAGTTCTAAGAGGGCACTTATTAAGACATTTAGTAGGAAAGCTACTACAAAAATATGTTCTCAAAGACAGAAATTTAGTTTTTCTTGAGAGCAAGTTCAAGAAAAGAATGAAAGGCTTTTCTGAGCAAAATTTAAATTCTTCTGCTGACATATATATTAAGAGTTTGTCATTTATTGTCTCAAGAACCTTTTCATCACAGAACCATCACAGATAAAAAGCAGTTGTAAATAGAGCATAGTAACTGTTTTGATTGCAGTAATAGTTGTAAGTGAAAGATCTTCACTGTGAGTGGCTAAAGAGAGTAGTGCAGAGAGGTCCAGTAAGGGGCTCTTCTCATTGCAGCCATGTTCAATAGTTGTATGTACCTGAAACAAAATGCCAAAACTGCTGAGGACTCCAGATTACACAAACATTTGAGATGGTGTCCCTTAAGAACACACAATTGAATTCAATTAAATATGAGAACATAGGAAGCAGTGACTCTAATCAAGATTTGTAAAGGGACATAATGCAACAATTAATTGAACAATTAATCAAGCATTACAATAGAATTACGAAAAAGCACTTATATCTTGGACACACATACACAGGCAAATACCAAAGGGAACAAAGAAAATATTTTTCTCACTTATTTGACTGTAAAGTTACATCCATTCCTGATGTTCATATTTCAAAAATGTACATTGATTTTGAATACAAGGGGTAGGGGGAAGAAAAAAAAAAAAGGAAGAAAATAAAAGAAAATAGAAATAAAGGCTATTGAAAAAGAATGTTACATCTGAGGTGGAAGAAAAGGCCAGACTCAGAGTCAGACATGCTCAAAATTTACATCGCCAAATGATTTCTTCACCAGAACTTTGAAAGAATGGGCACTGGAGGTTCCAAACCCAGAAGCAAGCAATTTCAGTGAATATGTCTCATCTGTGATAGTCTCACAGGAAATGGGTAAAATTAATATATTTTTAATAAAGGAGAAGAGAAAGAAAATCAGATCCCAGGAAAGCACAATGAACTTAAAAATAGTGAAACAAGGAGCAAATGAAGAGAGGGAGAAAAACTGAATAAAACCAAGATCTATTTACCAAAGGAAGCTCATGGTACCTTTTATGCTAAGATAGACCTCATAGAGAAGGAAAATGTAAAACATCTAATTCTAGAGTTGTTAGCAAAATATTAAGGCCCAGTGGCAAATGGAGAATTACCAGTTATATTGCAGGAAGTGAAGACTGCTAAAGGGCTGGGCTTTTGAAGGAAGAGTCATCCAGGCTGGCAGATAAGTAGCTAGGAAACTGCCTCAGGCATGACTTCTTCTGAAGGCTGTTATTGATCTGGTTTCTAGATGGTTTTTGGATAGAGTTTTACCAATATGCAAAGGAGTAGACTTGCAAGTGAGCACAGAAAAATGAGGAATAACAGTAAGAACAATTAAAATTAAGTGAATAATTGCTTGTTTGCTATTTTATTCTTGAGAAAAATGTATCAACTTCAAATTAAAAGCAAATGAAAGGCATTCTGCTGTATTTGAACAATGGGTGTCTGATGACAGGATTAACATGTAGTATATATTTAACCAAAACAAAAAGAAGCAGAGCTACATATTTTTACCTAAGCTGAGTTTGAGCTTCAGCATCTTCAACATAGCATAACACAGGATAATGCAATGAAGGACACATCTTTGAACAGTCACATACTTGTGCTCACACAAATGCACTGACAGAACACTCCGCAAACCTCACCAACATGCAGGATTTCACCACCAGCGAAATGCAAAACTACCACAATCCTAAACTGCATCTTCTCTTTTTCTTATTGCTGGGAACCATGCAAATTGTCATGCAAATTTAAGATGCATTCTATGGATAGCTGAGAGAAAAATTAGAAGCTTTATGCTCAGCAAAGCTTTTCTTGAAGTAGAATCAGTTTTGTTCTTGTGTGGCTTCATAGAAGTGAAGATTGCCACAACATAAAGTAAATAACTAAATAAATGCAAGACAATAATAAATACTAATGTACCTCTTCATTTGATTGAGTATCATTCCGCTCCTGTGCCTCCATTTCCAACACCTCATTGGAAGCATTCACGGAAAGGAAAGTGAAGTAATGTTAAGAAAGCAGTATCACTTGGAAAAAGTGCAGTTAACTGCTGTAAGGTAAGTAAACAAGTAAAAATATTAATATCAGTAAACCATGTATAGGTTGAATTACATCACTGTTGTTTAGCTTATCATTTTTTATTGTCAGAGAACAAGCATAGAAATAGGAAGAGAATGCTTTGTAGGAAAGGGTACAAATTGCAGCTTCCTCATAGTGTATCACTGATGTGAAGCCAATTAGTTCTTGAACGGAGCAAAACACAAAACTAATTACAAATAAACAAATAAATTAAAGGCTAGTAACTTGCAAGAAGTGGCAAGTCTGCAACAAATGTGTGTGAAGATACCTGGCTTTGTTCCTGGTGTATGCTGTAAGAAGTATTTTCCCAGCATTCCATTACATGACTATACCAAATTGAGTAGTCTATGGTTACAGAGTACCAGAGACAACCACAGTGGAACACAGAACATAACAGCAAAACTGACTTTCTTCAGCTCTGAACTATTTCAGGGTGGGAGGGTGAGGGGGTGGGGGTGGGTGTTAAATTATTTAATTCTCTGTGGATGATGTGTTTCAGAGCCATTTCAGAGCAAAATGGATAGCTATAAGCATGAGTACCATGAAAGGTCCCACTTTTAACACGCATGGCTAAGTATTTGTTTGGGAAGTGATGATGTGCTAACCGGGGAGCATGAATGTTGCCATCTGACTCCTCTAACTGCTTACAGCTAAGCAAGAAGATTTGGATTTTAAACATTTATCAACAATGCAAGTAACGGCTATATGACCACACCCAAGTAATTAATGTGCTAGGGGGAAATGTGGTCTGAGTGTGGATGTTCTTATGAGGGGAAAAAGAGGCAAAACACAGAGTTTAAAAAAAAAAAGGAATTACTTGTTCAGATTTAATCTTCATAATCATTATCAGGCCACTGTTTCATGATGCTTTTTCTCCCAGTAAGAGACACAGCCAGCAGTAGTAGTTTCATGAATTGTCTTCTTTCATCTCTTCATTTCATCCTGTGGGACTCATGACTCCATCTGTGGGAGTTTTGAACATATGGAGAGATATCAAACCCCCAGACTGTTCTCTGTGGCCTTTCAAATTGTTTGCAAACAATTTCAGTTCTTTTGAGTACATTTCTCTCTTGGCTTGTTGGGGCTTTTTTCCATTCAGTTTCTCTACCCAGTTGTGCGTCCCGATCTCTCCAGACTCTGTGAATCCCATGTTTCAGGGACACACTGTACCTGGTGAGACCATACTTTGCCGTCAGCAAAAATTTCTTTTTAGACTAAGATCATTCAAACATTTGGTATAACTTATTAAGCTCTCAGTAAGCATTTGGTATTTTATTTCACCTAACTAAATGGAAAGAAGCTAGGCCCAAGCCTTCAAAAGTAGTTTGGCTCTACCTCCTCCTGAAATGAATGGCATCAGGTCCCCCAAACAACTATTAGAATCCAGCTGGACAACTGAAACTATAATTTTAGTTGTATTCACCTACCTCTCAGCTAAAGCTACTGTCAACTTCAGTATGTTTTACTTCTAAACAAGGATTTAATACAAATCATCTAAAAGCTTTGAGACTGCATCATTTTTGAACATATGTAGATACAACAGAACAAATCCCATTTGACAAACAAAAAGCACAGTATTGCAAATAAAATAAAAATTCTAATATTACAGCCTGGATAATAAAGATAGTATTAGTTGCTTAAAAGTTAGTGCCATAGTGACATATTCTTTTCCTGTTATAAGTGAAAACATCAATACTTCTGCGATAGATCGTGAAACTATGTAAAGAAGTTGTAATAAAAGCAGGTCTTTGGGTAATAAATCTGTCCTGAATCTGGTAAAAGGAGCTTTTTTTTTAACTCAGAGCAGCAACATAGGATTTAAAGAGCATTTTCAGTGCTCATTTGCATTGCACTTGGTAGGGTAATGTTCCTTTTGGAGACGGAAAATAGTTGGCAGTCTTAAAATGTTCAGCAGCTCACATGTGGGGAAAGAATACAAAAATTCTGTAAAATGGTTAAGGACACAGTTAACTGTTCGTAGATGGATATTTGTTTTGTCATATATGCTGCAAGAACAGGAGAAAAAAAGAGTTTCCAATTTCAAGTTTCCGACCATGAGTTAGAAGCCTTGGGCTCCACTCTAGGTATGTCTCTTTCCATGAGTTACTGTGAGACACCAGTTAAATCATGTAGGAACCAATGTAGCAAAACACTTAAACATGAACTTAGCTTTAAACTCAGTCATCCTGCTGAATCCACTGCACAGTTTTTTGTGTACAGCACTATTTTGAATAAAGATGAAGTTTGCAAATGGTGGTTGGCAGTATTTCCTTCTCTGACAAGTTTACTGCAAAAGCACACCAGCTGGTGCTTGTGCAGCCCATGGCCTTAAGTTCCAACAGAACATGTTAGAATTTGTATCTATTTGGATATATTTTATACCTGGAAATTACTGAAGGAAGGTTTAAAACAAACCCCAAACACTTCTTCCTCTGAAACAAAGAGCCGAAGACCAAGTACCTGATTATGATGCCCATTTTTTCCTGGCAACAGAACTAAAACTAAAGCATACATAAATCTCTGTCAAAAGTAACTTTCTTCCCATAGATGAATTCAGTCTCCTTTGTTCATTCTATTCCAGGACTCAAAATTGCATTTAGCTGGAGTAGTTACAACATGTTGTCAGAAGAACCACCCAGGTCTCTCCATCTGTCCCTACAAGCTCATTCAAAAAACTGAATGACTGGGTCATGTGCTAGCCTGAAGTCACCTGTTTCAGTTTTGGAACCTCAATATAATGAATTACAAAAATCAAACTTCACCACAAGAAGAAAAAAAAGAAAAATTGTTCATTGGTTTTTGACAGCATTTCAGTGAGACTGTTTATCAACATCAGGTGAAATCCAGGACTGCAGGATAAAACCTGAAGGATACTATCATGCTCATGCAACTAGATCTATTTCAACTAGTGGGGATGCTTTTGTCAGAAAAGGGAAAAAAATTATTAGAATTTCACCCAGAAAAAGTCACAGAATTTGTCTTTTGGATCATGCCAAAAGCATGAAGTTCCAATTTTATCAGAAAAGCAGTTAAAAAATAATAATAATAATTAAAAAATATATATAGCATGTATAGCATATTCCACTTACTTGGGACTTCTTCTAATGCAGGAGAGTTCAAATCTTCCCCAATGTCAAGCTAAGTCAGAATATCAGTCATAAACTCCTCGGCAAAACCATGGAATATTTGGTGGAGAGCCACCAAATCACAGTTCTTTCTGAAATAGTGCCATACCAGAATCCTGACATTCCCCAGTGATTTTCAGTGATGTATTGACTTTGCACAGTTCTTACATGATCCAAAATGGAAAGTCCCTAGGGCTGGTATAGAAGGAAAACAGCAGACTGAAAGAGGCAAAGGGAGGTGAATAAAGAAATGAGAAGTTAAGGCCCTGTGCTCGTCAGATGTGCCAGTCTGAAGCAAAATGCAATGAAAGGTAAAACACTACAGAAAACCATTAATATGAGATCTACTGTTACCTCACTTGTGTTCCTGTATGTCAGTAAATCTGACTTTTCCATTTCATTAATCACCATTGTTCACTGTACCTTTGCACTGAAAAAGCAGGTAAATTGAGATACACGAATGTTATTCCAACGTTTGCCTGTGTACGTTGGCTTGCTGCAGAAAGCAGAGTGCATATATTTGTTTCTTTGAGACATTCCATCAGGAATCTTAGAAAAAAGATGTTTACCTCTTCCAAGGTGGCCAGGGGACAGTGAGCAGTGAGCATTTTCACAATTGTAGAAAGAATACAATCAAATCTGTCTTCTCAAAGGTCATCATCCTATATATAAACCACCCAGCTTGAAATAATATGCTATTGATCCTTTGCTCCTGTGACACGCACAGAGATGGAAAGAAGAGTTTTGCTAAATAGCAGCTGGTTAAAAGCTGTCACAATAAAATTTGTCTATTGTTATTTTAATGACTTAAAATTTTCTATTGTAAAAAGGCTTTCTATATAAATATACAAATAATTGAGGAAACTATCTCAAAGGTACCTTCTCAGTCTCTTAAACACTTTGCTGCATTCTCTTCTCCAACTGTAATCCCAGAGCAGCTTCCTGATGAGAGTTATCCCAGTGCAGTTCAAAGTCTTGTAGAAAGCACACTATACAGCTACATATATAGATATAAAGACTAAATCTTAATATAGCAAGGGGAATGAGTAAACCCAGTAGAATTTGAGGTTTTGTGAACATCATTAGCTATTTTTTTTAAATTCTTGAGGTTTTGCAAAACTGAAAACCAAACGTCTTAGGAAGACAAAAAAGCCCTCTCCCTCCTAGCTTGGCTCGGTCCCCTGGACCCTGTGAGAAAGGGGAAAGCTCCTTGGCTCCTGCTACCCTGCAAGACCAAGGCCAGCCAAATTGGAAGGAGCTTCCATGGCAAAAGGAAAGGGAGCAGTGCTTGCGTTGGCGTTTTCTGCTGTAGTGACAGATTGAGCCTTTTGAAGTCTTCTAAGTTCTGAAACATCAACACCTTTTTCTACTGGAATTTCAAATAGTGATGGGCAAAGTTAATGACTTCCTATGCTGTTTTTTTCTTTTTTTGGGGAGGGGGAGGGTGGGGTGGGGGGAATTTGGTGTCCTTTTTTTGGTTCTTTTTTTTTTTNTTTTTTTTTTTTTTTTTTTTGGGGGGGGGGGGGGGGGGGGGGGGGGGAATTTTGGTTCTTTTTTTTTTTTTTTTTTTTTTTTTTTTTTTTTTTTTTGATTGGTTGGGTTTTTTTGTTAAGATTTGTGGGTTTTCCACCTATACATTTGACAGGGCTACATTTCTTGGATTCTGCTGGTAACTGAGTCAACTCTATGTTTCTTCACAGCTGCAGGATCCTTTCACAGGTATTCTGCAACCCCAGTTCAGGACTCAGCAGCTTGGATCATGGTCTTCTCGTTTGAAATGTATCCACATCACAGCAGCTTCTGTGCGCAGACCTACCACAGGGATCCATTCTCCTGCTCCCTCGGGAGCCTGATACTGGAAACTACGCTGGCTGCTCCTCAGCATGTTGACCTTTAAAATTCAAGGGTTGTAACTGGAATCCTTGCTTCTGGAGATTGTTCCCAGTCCTCCTAACGTGACTAACATCAGCCTAAGAGAGAGGTTTCTTGTGTGCCTCTCAAAAGCCCCGAGGCAAGCCTCGACCCATGGGGAGCACACCTCAGTAAGCCCTCAACGCCTTCCATGGAGTGAAACCGGATGGTGCTTTCTGGCGCAGAAGAGCGGGACCGAGGTGCTGGGCTCACTTGAGGAGCTGCTGACTGACCTCCAGTGTGCGCTTTGCCAACGGAGCGGGGGACGTGACCGGGGCAAGTCTCGGCTTTTGGGCTGTTTTACAATTAAAAAATAAAAAGGATAAAAATTAGAGATCGAGCCCTCGAGAAGGCCGGGTTTTGCCGCGGCAGAGCACTGAGCTCTCAGACGGCCACGTACCTCCGGGGGAGCCGGGCCGGCCGGAGGGGCCGAGGACGCACTTCTCACCCGGGGGAACTGGGCTGGAACGCCCCGACGGCGGCTCCCGGCCGCGCTCCTGCCCCGCTGCGTGGCCTGGCGCCGCCTCCCGGGGGCTCTGCCTCGTTCGGCCCCCGGCACA
>VZRN01002988.1:94483-130850 GCA_013397935.1 Dasyornis broadbenti
GCCGGGGGCGCGCCCCGGCGCCGCTGATTGACAGCGGGGCCCGGCCCGCAGCCCATAAAGGCGTCGGCGCGGGGCGCGGGGCCGCGGAGGGACTTGCGACGGTGTCAGCAGCAGCAATAGCGCATCGCGCTCCACTCCCGACCGGCCTCGCCCCGCAGAGCCCCAGCGCGCCGTCGGCTCCCCGATGCCAGGTGAGGCGCAAGGCTGGACGGTGCCGTGCCCGCCGCGAAGCCCCCTCGGGGGGCGGCGGGGCTGCTCTGCCTTCTCTCCCACCGCCCGGGCGGAGCTCGCCGTGGGCAGTCGCCCCGGTGCCGACTCCGCGGGGATTCGGGGAGGTGAGGGGAGCAGCCGCGGGGCAGGTGGGTGTACGGCACCTGCCCGCAGCAGCCCTGCCGTCGCTGCGTCCGCCGTCCGGGCAGGCTCTGTCCCGCCGGGAACCGCTGGGTTCGAGAGGTGAGAGAGGCATCGCGACGGCTGCGGGTAGTTGGCTGTAGCGGTGGTAGCCTGGGGATGCCAGGTAAAAAGAGTTCCCTGTAGGACAAAGAAAACGTAGACAGGAAACGCTGGCTGCATCCCTGAGTCCTTGCAAAAATGTGTGGAGTTGGCAGTGCTGAAGTTATTTGGCTCTACCCAGAGAACTGGATTTCTACACATACCGGGGAATGCTTCTGCTCCATTCGTTGTGAGTTGAGACACATATGGAGATGCAATTATGTGGTTTATAACTGCACAGTGCTACAGGGCAAAACCGGCATCACATTAAGAGTCGCTTTATCCAGCTATGGTTGGGCACAGAGGATTGTATATACATGGAAGAGAGAGGAGTTTGTATCACGGTGCTGAAAAAGATACTGAAAAGTACCCCTATTACTCAGAACCATAATCTAGTTTAGATCTCATTATCTAATCTACAAGGATTTTTGCCTAAATATTGTGCTCTAAAATAAAGATGTGCTGCAATAAGCTGTATCTCCTGTTGTGTATATAAGATATATATTTTCTGTATGCTTTTCTTTTTTTATTATTAAGGACACTTCCATAAAAAGGATTTTTAACATCTATGGTTCCTCTTCCCTTCACTTGATGTCACATTTTACTTCTGCCACCAAGGACAGACCCAGAATAAGCATTATAAGAATCAGTCAAAATAAAAATTCTGATTATATATGTATAGATGCTGTTTATGACATTTCATGAGGAAAATTGTACTATTTATAGTTGATAAATATTATTTCCTTAATACTTACCACTTTATGGTTTATTCATAGGAGTTATGCTGAAGAGGAGAGGGTGGTTGTGGCTTGCTGTTTTGATAACCCTGTGGGTTTCCTCAAATGCTCAGGGTAAGTTCTGACACTTCTTAACTGGATACAGAGTAACTCCCAAAGTTGTAAGTTGTTATAAAATGCTGGCTTATGTGAACTACTGTGGGCAAAGTAATCAAAAAGGACTTTTTAAGAAGTGGCTGGGGCATCTTTGGTAGATAGACCTTGCCAATGCTAAATGAAGTATTCTCAATACATCTTAAAGTTACTTTCTTCAGATTGATTAAAATGTATATAATCTCAGAAATAATTGATATTATACTTTTCTGTGTGGTGGAAATGTATGGTGAAAGTAACATAAACAGAATCACTGAGTGGGATGAACATTTTAAGAAGATAGAGGTAGAGAATTAGACATCTACAGACTAAATATAAGTAGAATTCAAGCTGGCACAGTGCCAGACCCTCATTTGCATCTAATTTCTTGTAAAAAGCAAATCTCTTTCATCTTGTCATCATGTAGGCACATGGATTCTCATAATTTGATTTTCATGATCTAGTAATCGAAATATAGAAATCGCCTGAAATTCCTTATCCATTCATATATATAAAAAATATTTAATGAATAAATAGCTAAATGCATCCATGTGTAGGCATATACATGACTTACAGTATCTATATCTGCAAGTATGTACTATATAGTGCTATAAAATATGAAGCCATACATATGTAATCAAAAATATTTGTACACATAGAAGGAGAGAATTGTCATGTACATGAAAGTGTCAGGCAGAAAATACAATTCACTTGCCTGCTAGTAGGAGCAGTTCCATTTGTTGAAGCAGGAAAGTACTGGGTTTGCTCTGCTGGTCCTTAATGTCTGTCATAAAATCGCAGTTACAAAGTATAGTGTGCAGAGTTGTTTCTTGTAAGACTTTTTGTAGACACATTGTCACACACTGTTAACTTTTTCAGATGGTGACAAGGAAGAGGAGACTACCTTTGATTTACTTCAAGTCAGTAACATAAACCGAAAGACAGTTGGAGCAAAGTTGTTCCGGGGCCCAGAGCCCACTATGCCAGCGTATCGTTTCATTCGGTTTGACCATATACCTCCATGCAAACCAGAGAAATTAAAAAAGATTGTAAAATTAATACGGCAGAATGAGGGCTTTATCCTTTCAGCCACCCTGAGGCAGGACAGGCAATCTAGGGGCACTATCCTTGCTTTAGAGGGTCCTGGCATCAGTGAGAGGCAGTTTGAGATCATTTCCAATGGCAGGGCCAACACCCTGGACCTTATCTATTGGGTGGATGGCTTCCAGAACGTGATTTCCCTGGAAGATGTGGACCTTGCTGACTCACAGTGGAAGAACCTCACCGTGCAGATAACAGGGGAGAACTACAACCTCTATGTCGGCTGTGACCTTATTGACAGCTTCATCCTGGAGGAGCCTTTCTATGAGCAGCTGAAAGCAGAGAACAGCAGACTGTACGTGGCGAAAGGGTCCACTCGGGAGAATCATTTCAGGGTAGGTGATCTGCAGAAGCTTGGGTCTCTAGTGTGGTAAGAAGGTAACTGCAAGTAGTTTGAGAAGATGCAGTAGGCACAGTTTTGTTCTCCCAGTGCCTCTTGGATTTGATGGGGTCACAGGCATTCCCAAGCAGACTTTCTTCAGAGTGTGTTTTTATTAATTGCTGGATCTGTGTTGTGTGATTTTGGGGTTCCTGAAAGCAAAAGCCTGGCAAAGCAAAGTTTAAATCCAGAAAAAGTGTGAAAAACCAATTTTTGGGCTTTCTTATGCCTTTTCTTTTCCCAGTGTAAGACTTTTAGAGATGTTGGATTTTTGTGGTCATTTGCAGAATTCGTTGCAAATTTCTTGAAGAACTGTTTTTCCATTGAAATGTATCTATTCCAATCACGAGAACATGTCAATATTTTTATTTTTTATTTGAAAGAAGAAGAAAAAAGTGAATTTTTAATGGACCCGAAACATGTGGTGTTGGTCCATCCTGTAACAGAACATCCTGGTTTGCCATTTTGAACATTTCAATTTAAATCTAAAAAGAAGAAAATTTTGAAAAACTAAATAGAATTAAAAGATTTGATCAATCCTGTAAATGAGATCCTTTTTCTTTTTGTGGAAAACATTTGAGATGAAGCAATTATAAGCTGGAAAACCAGAAGGTTTTCCTATCAAATGAAAACGATCTTCTGCCTCATATCATATAGTGATGTGAACTGGCCCAACTGCTTTAAGGATGGCTTCTTTTCACTCACAGCTGAAATCAAACTTGGCTCCAAAAATTTCAAAAAGCCCTTTCTTTCTCATCATGTTGTGCCAACTAGTTTTCAAGCAGAGCCTTGGTTCTGTGCGGTGACCAGTTTTGGCAGGGGAGTCAGAAGTTCTTGCCCACAGCCTCTCCGTTCCTGCCTCCATGACTAAGTTACTTCATCAGTAGTGCTCGTACAGCTGCTTCTGAAGCTGTACTCTTAAGTCGTTCACTGAAAAAATCTGGGTTTTAATTAATTTTTTTCTTCTTTGTGGTTTTTTTTTTTTCCAAGTGAAATAAATACCAGTCTGGTTTTAGAGTGTTGTCACAGGGTGGTGTCAGCACAATTGAGGAGCCAGTGAACTATGGTGCATGGGAATAAACTGGCTAAGGGTGGAAGTGTGATTGTGCAAGAAGGTTGGCTTTGACCTTATGACAAACGTCTTGTAGAACTACAGTCTAAAATTCCCTATGAAAATGGAGATTTGAGCTCATAGCAGATCAATATCTCTTAATACGACGTTTCAGAACATACCTATTTTTGTGGCTTATAGTACTAAAATTGTATATAACAAAGCTATAACCAGTTTTTTTTTTTCCTGTGTGTGTCAGGTTTAATATCTTGTTTGTTTTTTGTATATGTGCTTATGTCTGAACCCAGTCCATAGCATGGGATTGAGAGAGATCAGTTATTAGTTACTCAAAAATCGATCTGACTGTTTTTAATTGTTTTTTAAAATTATTATTACAGGGTCTTTTGCAAAATATTCAGTTAATCTTTGATACTTCAATAGAGGATGTTCTGCGTAAGAAAGGATGCCAGAGAAGCCAGTCAAGTAAGGTTTTTGTTATTTTGTTAATACTGTTCAGTTGAATCTGAAAATTAGAAATGTCAGTGGTGACATACTGTCCTAAAACAATGCAACAGATCCCTTTGAAAAGAGAAAGAGGAGAAAAGAGGAAATGAGAACGAGTTGCTTTATAGTGGTAATGGGAACTTGTTTATATGTTTATGATGTTATTTCTACTCCCTAGCCTATTATCTTCATTGGGTTAGGTTTATAACTCTGAGCCTCTGTTTTTGAGTTGGGAGAAAAGCTGTTGAGCAAGAAATTAGTTGAAATGGAAGGAAAAATGCGTATTTATGAAAACATATATTTTCTTACATGAGTTTTCTGTGATTCTCTGAGCATGAGACAGGTAATGTTGCTTCTGAATTCTGCTGCTGACTGTCAGTGGGCCCACAAACTAGTCTGCCGGTCTTAAAGACACTGAATTCCTTGGCAATACCTTTGTTGACTGAAAGAGGCTTTGGGTTTGAATCCCAAAACATTGTTGATCAAAACAACCTCAGGAAAATAAGAAATCAAAGGAAGAGATATGGAAGGCATGTATGTTAAGAGCTGATGTGTTCCTGGTAGTCCAGTTCATGCTGACCCCACCTGGAGGGGAGCACTCTGTGTTGAAGTGTGGTGGATTCCTCATGAGAGAATTAAGATTATTTGTCAAATATGTGCTAAGGTTTTGTACTCGCGCTCATGGGAGGTGCTGACTATTTTAACTTCCCAGTGCTTGTAGCTGACAAGAGCTCAGTCAAGAATCAGAGCCAGCTGAATCTGTCACAAGAGTATAGTGGGTGCACAAGGCAGTCAGGACTTCAGGGTTTTATTTGAAACTCCTGTCACCTGAAATGCTGTTATTTCTGATACTTTTCTAAAATATGTGACATAGAGAAAACCAGTTAAGCAGATTGAGCTAGATTTTTTACCTTGTTTATGCAAAACCCAGAAATTAAACCATAGTAGATCTTGACTTCTTTAAAAGGGGACCAAATATTTTGTAATATCACCAAGTAGAACTGGGATGTTACTGTACCTCTACTATGAGGAGGAAGCCAATGGGAGCCTAAAGGAATAACTGAGTTCTTCATGCTGATACGTACCTTAGGAAGAATTCTTATAACAGTTATAAGCTGCAGATAACCAACAGATAATATTTTCTTAATGTGTTTTCATCACATCTGTTAACTGCCAAATTTTCAGTTCTATAACTTATACAGATTTGGCAGTTTTGTTTTATCCTTCCTGGGAAGTACTTAACAAATAATTCAATTCACAGTATTTTTGCTATTACTTTGCAACACCAAGAGAACACTACAAGATGGAAGTTTCTTGTGCAGTAACAGAAGAGAGTTACTACCACACTGAGGCCATCAAAATTACTTGAGAGGTTTAGTATGTACATGTCTGATTTTCTGACATTGCCTATCCAGCTTAATTATATACTCATGGAATGGGTCAGGTTGGAAAGGACCACAGTGGGTCATCAGTGTAACCTCCCTGCTCAACAGGGTGATCCTAGAGCACATGGAACGGGATTGTATCCAGCTGGTTCTTGAACATCTCCCGTGAGGGAGACTCCACAACCTCTCTGGGCAATCTGTTTCAGTACTGTTACGCACACAGTAAAGAAGTTCTTCCTTTTATTCAGGTGGAATTTCCTGTGCATCAGTTTCTGCCCATTACCTCTTGTCTTATTGCTTGGCACCACTGAGCAGAGCCTGACTCCAACCCCTTGACACCCTCCCTTTAGATATTTATACACTTTGATGAGGTCCCCTCTCAGTTGTTTCTTCTTGAGGCTGAATAGGCCCAGCTCCCTCAGCCTTTCCTCTTAAAAGGGATGCTCCAGTCCCTTAATTACCTTTGTAGTCCTTGGCTGGACCCACTCCAGGAGCTCCATGTCTCTCTTGTACTGAGGAGTCCAGAACTGGACACAGCACTCCAGCTGTGGCTTCACCAGGGCTGAACAGAAGGGCAGAATGGCTCTTCTCTGCCCATCTCTCCAGCCTGTTTGAGGTACTTCTGAAGGGCTGCACAGCCCTCTGAAGTATCAGCCACTCCTCCCAGCTTTGTGTTGTCAGTGAACTTGCTGAGGAGGCATCTGCCCCTTCATCCAAGTCATTGATGAATGATTTAAACAATACTGGGCCCATAACTGAAACTTGGGGGGATGCTGCTAGTGACAATTACCACAGCTGAAAAGCCATGAATGGTGTTACTGACCATAAGGCACATATTTTTCCATTTTGATGGCCCACTTTTTGAGCTGAGGTACAGGCACCAAGATGACTTATTTATGTATTAATGTCCCATAACAGCAAGACAGATGTTACCAATGAGGTTCCCTTAGCCTTGAGGACATAAAAAGAGACAGGACTGTGTTTTGTCAATGTATCTTTAAACCTAATATGAGAATGTGACATAGGGTGAAATGGTGGCTTGGGCAGGCTGTTTGGTTGAGGGTAGGAAAGTACATCTGTAGTGGCTGCAAAACCTTTAGGCAGGATTTATACGCTGGACTGGATAGGGAAGATGACAAAACCACACCTAAATAGGTGCATCAATGAAATCCCTTCTTGAGCTATGGCAACAGAATAATATTTGCATATGTGAAAGGATGCACATTTTGCTCTCCTGGTTTCTCATTTTAAAGATAATCATGTGGTCCTTAGGAAATTAGCAGGAAGCCAGCATCAGCGAACTGATTTCCCAGTGATCCCCAGGCATCTTCTTTCAGTCACTGCCAAGTATCAGTAGGAAGTGAGGATTTAGTTCTTCTAACATAGTTTTGGTTTATGTTTCCTGCTGAGATTGCAGCTTTATTAATGTCCCCAGAATGTTCCGGTCAAGGCACACTCCATATTGGCTTGAAAAATATGAAATTAATGATCTGAGAAGTGCTATGGGGGGATCTGAGAAATCTAGTGTTTCAATGTGGTAGGAAAATTGCATTCTTTCCAGGGAATCAAAAAGCACTGAAGTAAACCATTATGACACAGAGAGTTCTGATCTGCTGTGTGGTTTTCTCGCATCCTGTAAATGAAGCTGGACAATTGCTTCAACTTTGAAAATTGTGAACTATTTTTTGTAGACCTTGGCTAGTGGCAAATATTTCATAGCTAATTTAAAAGCACATCAAGCCAATAATTTTAGATTTGGTTGAGAAGTAATCACTTAATGTCATATTGTTGGTTGGTTCTTTGTTCTTTTATTTTTAGCCTTCCAAATGAATAACGAATACTTTGCTCCCATTTTCACTTCCTTTTATATTTAAATATAGCACTTTACATTGTATGGTAAAGCATCAAATCAAACCCTTAACATTTCTGAAGCTTTGCCGCCTTTGGTGATTTGTCAACACTGAATTGTAATGAGGTTTTGAAGCACGTTTTATGGCACGTGTTCCTGTGCTGATTTCTTCTTTTTAAATTGCTGTATCTTTTGCTTGTCTTTTCTCTTTGGTAACCTTGAGCTATTGCAACATCACTAAATCTGGTAAATAAGTCTTTATTGAGAGATAGGGCAGTATGGATTTCTGTTTAGCTGATACCAAATTTGAGTGTACCATGGAGTCTTTGGAGAAAGGTTCCATGGAATCCATAAGATATTTACCTGATGAAGATTTTAATGCTTAACAGAACATAGACTCTTTTATTTACTTATCTGTGTGGGTTTTTTATTAATTACAAATTATGCTTTCTGTTATGTTACTTTTCAGGAATTTGCTGTAGACAGGGATGTCTTTAAAAATTATATTAGAACATGTCCAGTTCTCCCTGTCTAATTACATGCAAAGTTCTTGTTTTAATTACAGTCTGCCTTTTGGGGGAGTGTTTGGAGTGATAAATCAAATAATCTGTCTGATCTTAGCTTGACCTCCATTTCACTTCAGAATGAAACGATTGTTGTATCAGCTCCTCTGAGCTTAACACTGGGCTGCAATATAGAGCAGCCCAAAGTCTGCATAATGGTTGCAAATTGCATAATGGTCCAAATTTGATCCAAGTAACCATGGAATTTGTGGACAGAACAAGGACAACGACTTTCTGCAAGGAAACTCTTTCTCCTGCCTATTTCTCTGCCTTTAGAAAGCATGATAGATCATGAAAAAATCTGAAACCTTTCATGTCTCAGTGGATAAAATGAGCTTGCTTTTTTGATACTATGTCCTGTTAGCCTTCTTCATAAATGAATGTGTTGCAGTGCCAACAGTTTTAAACTGAGGGTCATGTGAGACACAGCTTAGATCTTAATTTGAAAAGGGAAGGCCTATAATTGGAACCAGCTGACATCTAACCCCGCTTTTATTCATGGGTATAATAAGTATGAAGCTCTGCCAAAATGGATGTGCTTAAAGCCTACCCATGGGTGCCAATCTGTGATTTCAGCAGGAATCTGTAATCTGTGGAAGAGCTTCATATATGCTGCTCTTCTCTTTCGTTCTCTTGCTACCAGCTGAAGTGAACACCATCAACGAGAGCACTGAAATCCTTCACTTGAGCCCTGCTATCACAACCGAGTACGTGGGTGAGAAACCGGAGAAGGCTGAATTCTGTGACCGCTCCTGTGAAGAGCTGGGATCAATGTTCACAGAGCTCACCGGCTTGCGCATTGTGGTCAACAACTTGGCTGATAACCTTCAAAAAGTGGTAGGTACCTGTAAACCTGGAGAACCGAGAGAGGTCTGCTGTGCAGTGCTCTGTCCTTCTTTGTTTTACATCAGGGGTGGTTAATAGAGATTTCTGTATTGCATATGAACACCTGTTAGTGTATCTACATAATGTAAAGATGTCCTCTTTGCATTGTGACTAGTTTGGCAGTTCTTGAGTATATAACACTTTAATAAAGACTTTGTTTTCACAGAATGGTTTTAAAAGAGCACACACACATTCACTCATACACAGGGGAAATCAATCCTCCTAAAGGTTTAGAAATTGAAAGCTAGCAATCTCAACCTTGCCTGTTAAAGCCTTGTTAGTATGTTTACACCATTTATGAATACATCAGTAAGTGGCTGCATGAGTACCTAAACTGTAAGTAAATGTGTGGGATTTTTATAGTTGAAGTATGATGGTGATGTTTTTTGAAATCTGCCCCTCTTCTTATTCTGAATCAGTTAATTATTTCTGAAGGAATTTTATTACTATGCCATATGTATCAGAACTAAAATCTTCTCCTCTAAAGATGAGCTGTACTAGAGGAAAGCAGAATGGGTAAGAACAGATTTCCCTTAGTATTGGGTGACTGGTTTTGTGTCATTGCTAGAAGAATTGCTTTGCAGTACTGCAATACTTGATATCATCTTATTTATGTACATAAATATGTAAAAATACATTTTTAAATGGAAGAATTAAGTTCAGTGGTGCCTCAGTTTTGTCTGTTTAAAACAGTTCACTTATGCAATACACTATATGTTTTCATTTACTTCATCTTCTAGTCTGAAGAGAACCAAATTATGTGGGAACTGATTGGGCCTAACAAAACACTGAAGAGCCAGCCAGTTTGCTGGCAGGATGGCCGTGTCTTTGCAGATAATGAAAGCTGGATTGTAGATAGCTGCACCAAGTGCATTTGCCAGGTAAGGTTTTGGAAACATTCTTCTCTGCAGAAATGGATAGTGAGTTTAATCCAGCTCAACTGTCCAGGTCAGGTCATATTTACTTAGAACTTGACTGGCCTTAATGGCATTTATAAAGAGTAGTCCCCATGTCCATGACAATTAGAACAAATCAAAACATTTCCAAACATGAAATTTCCCCAAATGCTGACCTTCATTTACTTCTGTCTGTGAGCATAAATCAGTAAGTTGATTTCTTTGCCTTTAGGATTCCAAAATTGTGTGCAATCAAATCACCTGCCCAGCAGTCTCCTGTGCTGATCCATCTTTTGTTGAAGGTGAATGCTGTCCAGTCTGCTCTCACTGTGAGTATTTAGCCAAGGAGAAAGATAGATAGTCTTTAGCATTATTTAAAATCACTACTAGTGTTTTGGAAAGCTCAAAACAAGTAAGATGTCAAGGCAGATAAGATCAAATATAAAACTTGTATGTATACAAAGATCATATGAAGAACTTGGGTGCTTGAAGTTACTCTCTGGAGGACTTGGTTGGTCTTCAGTGATTATATTGGTTGCTTAGAATTAAGATGACAGCCTGCCTATCCATCTTGGGCACAAAATGTTAAATGCATGCTTCTCCCCAGTCATGTTTCATGGGTTTTTTTCCCATTCAGAGCATAGGGCATATTCTTGCAATGCATTCTTGATCATGTTCACCATTATGTAGCTTTCAAAGGTGGGACCACATCTCATCATACTGACCTATATTCTGAAGCCAAAGGCACTTGGGACTCAGTTTTTGGCTCCGTCCATTCTAGAGATAAGATGTTCTTCCTTTGAAGATTGATGCCTCATGCAAACACACTGCACTCAAGTTCATGAAGATCCAGAATTCTTATCTGAACTAACCTCTCATTATATTACACTGTAATTCCCTAACTTCTGTGGCAACTTGGAAAAGCAAAATAGAAAAGGAGAGATCTAAATGTTAAAGTACATATTCTGCAGAAAAACAGAAGTGAAAATTTTGTGAATAGGATACTATAGCAACTTCCAAAACTAAGCACTTTTTCTTATCTTTTGCTCTGCAGCTGATGACAGTGAGGAAGGCTGGTCACCATGGTCAGACTGGACAAAGTGCTCAGTTACCTGTGGCTCTGGGACCCAGATGCGAGGAAGGTCATGTGATGTCACCAGGAGTGCTTGTACAGGCCCACACATCCAGACAAGGATGTGCAGCTTTAAGAAATGTGACCATCGCAGTAAGTAATAAAATTTCTTCCTTTTTAAAAAGCTTCTTTGGACATCTCAAAGCAAAACCAGGCTTAAGTCAGGACAGTATGTACTTGAGAAATCCTATATGCACAATTAAAGTAGCTATCATTAGATTCTTTGGCCTTTTTTCCCTTTCAAATACTCCTCCTTTTCCTGACAATTTAATAGATATGTACACTCTGGCCTCAGCTATGTGAAAAAGATGATGTGTGATCCTTTTTTTAACATTATGAACTGGAGTCTTTTGCTTGAACTCAGTTTGGAGTCACCACTTAGTTCACAATCATGATACACGGGGCTGTGTGTACATCTGCCATTCATTGATTGTTGGGCCATCCCATTAACTTAGTTGTGTTTAGGAATATGGTAATCATGGAAGACTTTTGCAAAATATCGAACAGCTTTTATATTTAAGGCACTTACAAGGATGATATTCCAGAAGTGCAGTTAATACTATTGCAGGTACCTGCGGTATCCAGGCTGATACAGTACCTAAGGCAGCATCCAGCAGCTGAGACTGCTAGATGTCCAAATGTACATTTTGGACCAGTGTTTGTTTCATTGGAAAAGTTTAAGTAAAATATCTAACATCATTGTTAGTGATACGTTGGTTATTGAAATCCCTAAGAAAGCTGTTCTTGAGTACCTGGCGTGCTGGGCTTTGTAAGTGAAATGGTGGTAAAGAGATGGGACGTTCATCAGATGTGGTGAGAGGCTCATTAGAAGGCTAACTTCACAAGTGAGTTTGTATTACTGCTGCAAGTGGGCTGTTTGCTTGAGTTTTGCTCTTTTCTCTGACAGTACGTCAAGATGGTGGCTGGAGTCACTGGTCTCCCTGGTCTTCCTGTTCAGTTACCTGTGGAGTAGGAAATATCACCCGCATCCGCCTCTGCAATTCTCCTATTCCCCAGATGGGTGGGAAAAACTGTGTGGGAAATGGGCGTGAAACAGAGAAGTGTGAGAAGGTTCCTTGTCCGGGTATGTCTGTGGTCTTGAATCACAAGTATCACAATAATATTCCAGCTGAATTCCTGCTATTTATTCAGATCTAAATGACAGTGAATTTCTATGATGGAAAATAAAATTTTATCTTATGAGTGAAATAACACACAAGGGTGCTTTGAAAATGAAGACTGCAATGCAGTCAGAGGTTTTGTAAACCTTCCAAGTTATAATTTGGCTTTAAATATTAAGAGTTTGAGAAATTTCCATTTTAGCGATATATCTCTACATATCAAAAATAAACACTTTCTTTCTAAATGGAAGCTGCCACTCTACTTGTTGGGAATAGACATAGACTCCCCCAATAGTCTGATTTCTTGGAAATTACGCATGCATACTTTACACATTCAACACAATTAATTGCTGTTATGATTCTTTCTTACTCATCTACACTTTTGAACCTTTTTTAGAGACATTTCATTCTACACACTTTCACTTCCCTTGCATATAATTTTTCCTCTATTTTTTCTCTTTGCATATCCAATTGACATGGCTGTTTTGAATTATTGGCCAAAAAATGCCTATGAAGCAGTTGGGTATTTTTCATTTGTTTTTTTCTGAAATATTGCTATATCAGTGCAAACATCTGCCAGCATCTTTCTGCGTACATAGTGAGAAGCTGTCTCTAGTCAGGGATCTGAAGAAAGGGTTGTTGTCATTGGCACCAGATGTCCCCACTGTAATGCCTGTGATGCTCTGCTCTTCTGCATATCTTAGTGAATGGCCAGTGGGGTCCCTGGTCTCCATGGTCTGCCTGCACTGTGACCTGTGGAGGAGGAATTCGTGAGAGGTCTCGCCTCTGTAACAGTCCTGAGCCACAGTATGGAGGAAAGCCTTGTGTGGGAGACACCAAGCAACATGATATGTGCAATAAGAAGGATTGCCCAGTTGGTTGGTATTCATTCTTTATTCAGTCTGAGAAATCATTATTGCTGTTATTTCTTTAATGGGTAATTATTAAGCGATGTTACAGGAATCTGCTAATTATACCTTTGTTTCAGTAAAGGACGTTTAACTGTTTTGAGTGCTGTTCAATGGGGTTTCATATGTATTCTTGAAACTTTCTTGAACAAGTAAGCCTTTCTTAAATAGGGATTCACTATGCTGTAAGGTATTCAACTGGATGTAGCAATCTGTAATCTTTTCATATCAAATCAATAGTAATTAGTCTTAAATGCACTTAATAACCCTAGCTTTAAGGGTTTTATGAGCGCCTATTGAATCAAGTGTGGTTTAAGCTAATGATCAGATAATACCTGTTTCTAAAGTGAGTTTTTACATGCCTTTTATGCTCCTTACTTAATTTACACTTTTGTGTGTCTTTGCCAGACGGGTGTTTGTCAAATCCTTGCTTTCCTGGAGCAGAATGCAACAGCTACCCAGATGGGTCTTGGTCGTGTGGGGCATGCCCAGCAGGATACCTTGGCAATGGTACCTTCTGTGAGGATCTTGATGAGGTATTGACTTTGTTTCCATTAACATCAGGAAATCACTATGAAAAATTCATTATTTTGGAATTACACAGCCATCTAATTGGTTTCTTCTGTCTTTCCTTACCTGCAGTGTATCGCTGTGTCAGATGTTTGCTTTAAAGTGAATCAGGTCCAACGCTGTGTGAACACAAATCCGGGTTTCCACTGCTTGCCGTGTCCTCCACGCTACAAAGGAAGCCAGCCTTATGGAGTAGGGCTCGAAGTTGCCAAGACAGAGAAGCAAGTAAGTGATGTTGAAGGGAATTTGATGGCTTTGAAACTGAGCAATTCTCATCTGAAAATATCTGTGAATGATGGCATATGATAAACTTGGGTACCAAACAAAACCAGCCTGAAATAGATAACTGTTATTCCAGAGTATTTTTGTGTGAGTAACAGAACACTGGATTTGGGATTAGCTTTTTTATGGGTTTGGTTTTCTCTAGGCATCTGCACAGTTTTACCCAATGAGCCTAAAATTCCAGAAGCAGACATTTCCCTGCTTTGCACTCTTTTCTCTGAGGTTTACATACCTATTCTGGAAAGTGGAAAGTGAAGAATTAGGCTTTTTTCTTTCATAAATATAACACTGTTAATGTTGGTGTTATCAGACGCATGTCTGAAGTTCTCACGGCCTAAATTCCACTGGGCCAAAATTTACCAATGGTGAAGGACAGTGGGAAGCGGAAGTGAGGTTGAAGACTACAGTTTTCTAGACAAGACAAAATGTTGAAGTGGAAGTGATGGGATGCCTTTTCTTTGTTGCTGTTGAATCAATCTGTGGTTAGCTCAGCTTGTGAATTTTTGTCTCGGGTTAGAGAAATTTTGGAGGGAGCGGTCTGAATGAATGCCCCTCCCCCCCACAAAGGAAAAGGATTTGGGCACTTCCTCCCCCCACCACGAAAAGAATTTCTTGGAGGAAAGTGAAAAAAAATCTGTTTATTTAACGAAACAAAACCAAAGGCCAACAAAGGATGGGGAAAAGGGAAAAAGGATCTTTTAGGCTTTGAACCTGTAAAGACATCTGATGGATTTAGAGTCCCTTCTTTCCTGGGCTTAGCTCCCCCTGTTGATGGTCCAGGGGGCTGGGCAGAGTCGCTCCGGTAGCTCTTTGTAGGGTCCTGCTGACCTTCTCCCCAGGGGCTGTCTGATGTTGGACAAACAAGCAAGCCAAACAGTACGAGAAGAGAAGAAAAGCAGAAGCCGACCAGGATGTTGCTCTCTCAGTCCCAGGGAAAAAGCATCTCCCTTGCTACCAGCCCAGGCAGCTAGCAGCAGCTGGAAGCAAGAAGCTGCACCGGGCCCTCCCCAGCACTCCAAGGCTGGGAAACCTGGTGGAGAGTTTCAAAACAATCCTGAGCCGGCAGAACTTCTCCTGGCTCCGGAATGCAGTTTTTAAAGCTACAGGAGTCCATTTCTGGCTGTAAGGCAGGTGATAGGGAATACAGGATTATCATAACCTCACCCCAAGACAATTCTACATGTGAAACATCTGTGTAAGATTCTCAAATGCTGCCAATGAAAAATATAGTGATAAGGAAGAGGTAACAAAAACCTTCATGAGGTCAACACAAAAATTTGTTAGGGTCTCTTTGTTTTAAGAAATTAAGATAGGCCTTTCAAACTGTCAGGCAGAACACTAAAGAAGTGAGTACAATCTACTTTCTGTTGCAGTTAATTTCTGGGGTTTAGTGACATCTGAAAGAAGACAGAGGCAGTTCTGAAATTATTAACCACTTTAATAGATCTTTAAATAATGTCCATTTTTTCCAGTTGTTTGTTGTAATTATTTTCATTGTGTGTATTTGTTGGAGTTGTGAACTGACAGAGCAGTATGATTTACTAACCACAATTAAAACAAAGTTCCTATCTTCAGACTTCTAAATAACTGGTCTGATTTTAACAAAGTTGAGGCACACACAGCTGGCTGTGATTAGCAGGTTTCAGTGAATATGCTCCATCGTTTATAGGTCTGTGAACCTGAGAATCCATGCAAGGACAAGACACACAGCTGCCATAAGTCTGCAGAGTGCATCTACCTGGGCCATTTCAGTGATCCTATGTACAAATGTGAATGTAGGACGGGTTATGCTGGTGATGGGCGTATCTGTGGTGAGGATTCAGATTTGGATGGCTGGCCTAACAATAACTTGGTCTGTGCTGCTAATGCAACATACCACTGTGTGAAGGTAGGTAAAAAAGGTTGATTAAAATGCCATGTGTTAACAAAATTTTCTCTTTTTCCTAAATAGTTGTGAGTAATGCCGCTATTCATGAAGCTGGTGGTGGCTTTCAGTAAGCTTTGGCTGTTACAGCATGCTTGTTTTCTAGGAGATGCTGTGAAATGTGTATTCACTTAATCTGGTAAGATACAGTAAGGGATTCTCAAAATTAAATCCAGAGTCTTCTGCTTTGGATTTCCTCCTGTGCAGAATTGGATGCTTGGGGTGCTTGTGAATGGAGTTAGCACACTGAGCAAGAGTTACCTGAAGTGTGGGTTTGAAGCACACAGCTAGAGAAAACCAAACAGGGATCTTGGGGCCCAGGTGAGTGTGAAATCCTACCTGCAGGACTTGTAAAAGAGACCCTGACAGCCATGTAAGGGCTACACTACTAAATACTTTCTTGAACTACCCCTTCCTTTTAAAGTGTTATAGCAGACCACATGCTGTGAAAACTGGATTCAGAGCCTGAGATAATTTTTGACAATAGGCACGTAAGAGAGGAATGAATGTGAATAATTAGAGGAGTTCTCCTTATTGTGAAAGCTCACAGGGACAGGATGAGAGATTCGGCCTCTCTCACTCTTCAGAGATGTGAAGTCCCAGCACTCACCATCCCAGGGATGACCTGCCTGCCACCATTGGCTCTAGACTTGGCAAGTGGGACTCATCCAATCTTGCTGTGCAGCTGTGCTGTTGTAGTGAATAATGAAACGTTCGCTTGAAGCTGTGAATCTGGGCTCTGTCAGCCAAAGAGTTTCAGATACAGGTGGAAGTTTGGGCCTCAAATGTTGGTCTTCCTCACTGATGTCTGTTCATTGTGGATTCAGCCAATTCAGCTGTTGCAGTTCGCATAACCTTCTTTCAGTTCCTATCATCAGAATTTGCAACATGTTCACTCATGATGTAACACAAAGGATTAGGTTTGATTAAACACAACATGCTGAACCCATTCAGAAAAAACCCTGTTTCCAAAGGTTATTTCATGTCTTGTGTAATATGTGTTGGTTTAATAGACACAAGTACTTCATTTAAGGGGACCTCTCCACCTGCCAAAAAGAGACCCCTTCAAAATGCCACAAATTTTCAGGCTCGTATATTCTTTACAAAATATCCTAGTTGAGTGATTTTAAAAAGCTTCTTTCCTTGAATATTAACTCACTCCTGTGACTAATTGCTTTCATTGTTTCAAAAAATATTTTGTATCACTGGTAACCAGTGTTGAGGTGGGCAGTCAAGACTCTTCACAGGTATTTGGTAAAAATTTTGGGGTTTTATATTTATCACAAAATTTCTAGTTCTCTTTTTCTTAAATTGTCTGTACTATTAGAACCACTGAGATTGAAAACAGGGCCAGGAATGTTACTATAATATTCTTTTTTTTTTTTTTTAAGAGTATGTGTTACAAAAAAGATATTTCTGCACTCTATTGACAGTCAGTTTTGGGTGAAGTAGATCTGGAATGTGAGTAAAAATGACAATAACAGAACGTGTTTTCATAGACGTATTTATTCATAGCAAGTGGTAGAATTGCAATCCATTTTAGCTGATTTTAGTATTTTAAAAAAATACATGTTAAAAGTTTGGCAAACTATTTTACTTCTTATTTTTCAGTGTAACTTAAGAATTGCTGATTTAAAGTAATCATTCTTTGCAAAGCTGTAATTCAAAATAAAGAGATCAGTTTGTCTTTTACTTTTAAAGCAATGGGAGTGCAAAGGTACTGTTTCACAGAACAGTATAAAGACACTTTTTTCAAAACCCTTTCTTACAGTGTTTCCCTTCATTGCTGTATAGTACTTTCCATTGCTGTGTGGTAACTTTCGATATGAACTGTTTCTGAAGCCCTTCTCCTGGCTTGTATCTTTATTTTTCTGGCAACCAAACCTGGCCATTTTTTATGTAATCTTCAAACATATCTCATGAATTGTCTGTAAAAAGTTGATCTAAGAGTGCATATCTGTGTGTGCGGTGTGTTTGTTCTCTGCTAGTTTCCTCTAAAATTTACTAGAAATGTCCCCAGAATAGGAGCTGGGAAAGAATGATTTGCAGATGCATTTCACTTACTTTACAATATGAAAGCAGCAAATGAACTACTGTCTTTGGCAGCAAACAAACAGGCACTTTAAGAAGTACCTTGCTGATTGCTCTTGTTTTATAGTCTCTGGTGTACCATGTCTACACTTCTGCACAGGCAAGTTATTCTGACATGATGTAAACATAATGCATTGATTGTTTCTTTTGGCCAGGATAACTGCCCCCTTCTGCCTAATTCTGGCCAAGAAGACTTTGATAAAGATGGCAAAGGAGATGCCTGTGATGAGGACGATGACAATGATGGTGTCGAAGATGACAAAGTAAGATGTGTATCTGTCTGCAGTACATTTGACCTAAACATCTGGTTTTAAGGAAAACTATTACAATAGATGTGAGATTTATTGTTCAGAGCTTCAGCTGCGTTATTCTGCACTTCCTTCCCTGAATGATGTGTAGGGCAGAGTAAAGCTGTGTTCAGTCAAAGGAGAGTAGTACTGTGCAGAGCAAAGCAGCCTGGGGAACCCGGGACTGAACTACGTTTTCTGTATCAGTTTTGAGTTCAGGTTTGTGCATGAAAACCTGTTTAATGGAAAGTAGTATTGGATTTTTCTATATGGTAATGGGAGAATGACAGGTCTACTATATTTGAAAATCAGGTAAATATTATATATATAATGATGTTATTTTTGTTCATCATAACTTGTTTCTAAACCAGCTATAAACACAGCCAGTATCAAGGAGAAACAACGGGAGGAAAATATCTAACCTGGTTCATACTTCCCTTCAGATCTACCCAGAAGATAAATTCATTTATCTGCAAAGCCTAAAAGATAGCCACTTAGTCTAAAACTGTTGCCCTTGTACATTCAGCAAAAAGACAGAGGCACTCTCAGAATGTGCTTCACCCTGGATTTTCTGAACATGTTCAGGATGTATGAATTGGTATTAGAATTTTACTGTTCATTTTTGTGCCCTTCAGAGGGAACCTAGATGCTCTAGAGCTTCAGACGGTTAAAGTTGGGTTAGAGCTATGTTCATGGGGTCTCTGTTTGGAAAACTTAAAAAACCCCCAAAGAAACATTTGAGAAAGTAATATGATTTAGTGTGTATACTTTTTTAAATTGTAGCTATAAGTTATTTTATGAACAGCATAAGATTTTTACTTGCCTCTGTATGTTGCCCTTGATTATATGAAATGTACTTCAGGGGAGTTTAAAATAGTGTGCCTAAAAACTATTTCCTAGTAAATGTGGGGTTTTTTCTCTTTAGCAGAGAAAAAGTAATTTAAAGAATTTTTCCTTATGACCTCCTTTCAGATTCCATGATGCTGATGTAGCCCTCACTCCCACTGTTTTGGTTTTCTGTCTTCTTTGCATTTCACACAGTATTTTCTCATGCCTGTGCAAAATTCCACGCATGATTTGGGAATGTGTGAAGCATAAGAATTCTTCTGGCAGATTTTGAAATTAGAGATTAAAGTGATAGGAAATTTTCAAAAGTCCATTAAAAGCAATGATCTCAGGGAAAAATATTTTTAATAAATGAGAGTATTTAACTTTTTAAAAAACTTTTTGCATTTTATTATCATGTCCGATAGGACGCAACCAACAAAAGTCAATACTTGTTTAAATTGAAAAACAAAATATGTGATATAAACTTGAAGATACTGACACTAGTTTGTTCCAAAAAAGTCAGAGTAACAATTCTAGTTGTTGTTTATTTGGGTTTTTTTGTTTTGTTTTTATTTTTGTTTTTCAAAAATTATAAAATGCAGCTGAAGTTGGCCTGATTTTGCAACATGTTCTGATTTTTTTTTTCTTACGTACATGTACCACTGATACACTTTTATTTAAATATCTGAGTACAGATCCAGTTTAAAATGCCTGTTGCTCTCCTTGTGAGTTATGGAACACAACTCACATGCTTTTTACAAAACAGTGAGCCAGGCTGTCCAGATGCCATCCTGTTACCACCAACATCTTCAGTATAGGTACAACTTGTCCATTGAAGAAATAATGGATTAATATTTTGATTTTTGAACTTTGTCCAAGATAAACAGGAGTTACCACTTCACAGTATGCTCTCATGGGTTGAGATTTATATTGTGAAATCTTCTATTTTTTCCTACTAGGACAATTGCCCTCTTCTGTTCAACCCTCGTCAGTTTGATTATGACAAGGATGAAGTTGGTGACCGCTGTGATAATTGCCCCTATGTGCACAACCCTGCTCAGATTGACACAGACAACAATGGGGAGGGTGACTCATGTGCTGTGGACATTGATGGAGATGGTATGATTTCACTTTTGAGAGTTAGGTGCTGTTCCACAAGTGCACTTGACTTTATGTCCAGTACAATGAGCTACCTGCTTTTATACATGGTATAAAATTGGGTCTGGCAGCTCAAAAATGTAGAAGACAGAGAAGACTGAGGTTCATCTGTCCTGTGTAGTATAGTTGCCCATACAGTCCCTAAATGGCTACAATTAATATTATTAAAGAATAAATTACAGCAAGTCTTTATCAGTGTTATCATAAAAAACCCCAAAAGTTTCCTTCTTCTGTGTTCCAAAGTAATCAGGATCTAATATGACACTTATGTTGACTTTTCCATTTAGGGAGGGAAAAGAACATCAGAACATTCATGCAGTTAAGACAATGCCTGTAGTAAAGTAATCTGCTTTTCTATGAATATATGCAAAGCTCACAGTAATCCAAATACACATTTTTTGGTATCTCTTAAAATATTGTTTAAAGTGTTTATTTCATCTACCAGTACATTCCTATATAACCCCAATTTGATGAGAATTAAGAAAAGGGAAAAACATCTAACTATCACTCAAAAATCATATCCTTGCAGCATTTCAATGTGTGAGGATCCAGAAATACTAAAAGTTGAAAAAATCTAGCTTTGGGTTTTCCTCAATAATGCTTTGAACTTTTGGATGCTTACCTGACTTTAGCTTCTGAACATTTTGAAGTCCTCTCTTCCTTCTTCTGATCATCAGGTTCACACTAGTAGTCATGGTAGTTCTGAATTTGAAGAAAAATCCAATCATATGTTATTGGCTGAAAGATTATGCAAACATCCAGGGACCATGTAATATTGGAAAGGGTCCTTGTGTCTTTACCAGACAGATATGCCAATATGTGTTTGTTTCTTTTTATCTTACTATAATTTTGAAGCAGATTGTTGATTTTATAATAAAGTTTCCCGAGGAGAAACAGTTTCTTTTGAAAATCTCGCATGCTATACAATTAATGATGCACATGTTCTGGTAAAATTTTTAATGCTGAGGCAGCTGAATATTAATACAGTTGTTTCTGTACAAAACTTCAGAAATTTGGACCTGACATAGCTGCGTGTTCTATGCCATTTCTTAAGAGTGGGGGAAGAAAATCCAAAACAAATCATTAAAAAAAAAAACAAAAACCCACCCATTAATCTGTTATTCTATGAAAAAGGACTAAATTCTTAAGACATAATCAGCTCTTATTCTAGCAAAATTCCACAGAAAAGTACTTACAGAAAACTTTATTGTAGCAAGAAAACTGGAATTAATACCATAATTTTTCTTTCTGATATTAGTCTTAACTATTTCATTTTGTAGCAAATGGAAAGCTTACGAACCTCTTAAGAGCCTTAAGAACCCCTTAAGTCACCCCATAGACTGGTGTCTCCTACAATCTATGGCTGTCTGTGTTGGATGTTGTCATTTTGATTTTTTTCAATATTTTGTTGGGTTTTTCCCCTAGACATTTTTAATGAACGAGATAATTGCCCTTACGTCTACAACACAGACCAGAGTGATACAGATGGTGATGGAGTCGGTGATCAGTGTGATAATTGTCCCTTGATGCACAATCCAGATCAGGTAAATGATGAAAAGTTTCCTTAATGGTAACATCAGAACAAGGGCAGAGAAAAGAACACAGGAATTGCATCATTCCCTGTACTGGACAGCTGAAGAGGTGGATTTGTGTTGCTCACTTTCACATCTCACGTTGTGAGATCTCTTTGTATCAGATGAAAGGGAAGCAGAGTGATGATTCCTTTAATCCATCTGCAAATAAAGCCCTGCCCTGCAAATATCTTGGGGACCAGACCTTAGACACTGATAGAAGAATAAGTAGCCATACTAGTTTGAAGTTATGCTTGTGCTTTAAGCACAGTTGTCATTGTGATATCATCTGTCACTACAGAAGCCCTTGAAGAGAAGTGTTGAGCAGTTAAGGACCAGACTGTACTTTTGTATTGAATAAAATTACTCTGTAAAATTTTTTTTTTTTTGGTAGACTGATGCAGATAATGACCTTGTTGGTGACCAGTGTGACAATAATGAAGACATAGATGAAGATGGCCACCAGAACAACCAGGATAACTGCCCTTACATTCCCAATGCTAACCAGGCTGACCATGATCAGGATGGTAAAGGAGATGCCTGTGATCCTGATGATGACAATGATGGTGTCCCAGATGACAGGGACAACTGTCGCCTCAGGTACAACCCTGAACAGGAGGACTCAGATGGTAAGAACAAAGTCATATGAATTTCATTTAGTTCTTAGTATCTGATTTTGATCTTGGAGTATTAACATCTGGTGAAGAGATACTTCACATCAAACTGAGCTGCTTTTGACATTTGAGACGCCATGGAATTTGATGGAACTGAAGTGGTCAGTTTGGTCCAGGGTTAGAGTATTAGGAAGCATCTTTGACAGGAACTCAAACATGCATGTACTTAATTATAGAAGAAAACCTTTACCAAATTTTAAAAAGACCAAAAAAAATCAGGTTTTTTTTTTTAAAAAAAAAATTCTTATTTTCAAATTTAATTGAAATAAAAGTCTCAGAAAATATTTCAAATAGCTCGAATTTCAGATGTCTTGAAAAATGAAAAGTGAGCTGTTCCACTTTCCAAAACAAGTTACCTTCTGAAAATTAAAATGAAAAAAAATATGGTTTACTTCTGTTTTATTTTGAAAAACAGACTATTTTTCCAGGATTTTTAACTATGTTTTTAAAATTACTCCTCAGCAGCTTTTCTCAAATTTTCTTTTTAGGCTGCTTCAAATATGTCTTGATGATATACCTTTTGCAGTTTAAAAAATGGATATGTATTTGCTCTTTTTGCCAGTTTTTTTGGTAAAATGTTGCTGGTCACTTCAAACAGTTATTCTCTGTGCTTGGCATTATTTAAATAATGAAATAGTGATAGTTTCACAATTATAATTTTAATTTTGAAAATGTTTCTAAAAACACCAAATATATGTACAAGTACTGTTCCAATTTATATGATTTGCTGGAGTTGTTCCATGGTTGTGCTGTAGAAATTGAAAGCAGAATTTAGTACCTACACCATATGTTTTTATGTACATTTAGACAGATAAAACACTGACCCTTGTCTGATTTCCTGGTAAGACAGTGGTTGTCCATAGGAAGTTTCTGGCTGGTAGTCAGTAGTAGCTCTTAATTTATATAACCTTTCAGTCCCATAATATATATGTCTGGAATATCTTTGTATTTGCCAGTCCCTGGAATAGCCCCTTAATTTCATAAATCCAGAATAAAGGTGACCCCAGGCTGAGATAGTTTAAGTTGTCTGTTACCTGGATCTTGTAAGGGAAACTAGATTTATGTATGGACTAAAGATTCAGAAAAAGCATATACTTAGTTTAGCCAGGTCATCACTGTCAGTAGCAGCAGGTCCAACAGAAATCTTGGAAAAGGGGCAAATAAAGCCAAAAATTGCTCCCATGCTCTTGAAGATGTGAACTGTAGCATATAAAGATGAGGCTCTGGAGAGAGCTGTTGGATGTGACTGGGTAAACAAACACTTTCTAACTTTCTTTGACAGGGAATCAATGTTGTCAGCAGCAACTCACTACGAAATAAACATCAGCTGGACTTTCAGTGAATAATTAGATTCTTCTGTGAATTATCTCTCTGATTTGGCAAAGGAAACAAAATAGGAAATTCATTCTCTTTTCTCCAGTAAGCTCTAAGACAAACAGGTGGAGGAGCACACAGCTGGTCAGGATTTGGAGTTCTCTATGGCACATATCCAGGGTGGAAAATGGGACCATTCTACCACGTATCTGAGCTGCAGAGAGCCCTGACATACTAAATGCTTCAGCTTTCTCTAATTACTCCTTTCTTTTTGGTTGTTGCCTAAAACTCATTGTGCTTTCTCTTCAAAAGCTCCATACTTGGGTAATGCTGTGTTGGTTAGTCATGGTAAGGTAGCTTTCCATTTTTCTGTGAAACATCTAGTAGTAGGTCAGTGTTGAATGAGCTGGGTCATTGCGATTTCCCACTGCGTTAATTCCCATGATCTTAGGGCAGTCATAAACACTGGCGAAGAAAAAAAAAAGGCAAATGCTCTGCTGTGTGAGGATAGAAACAAATTAGCTGGCAGCACTGGTTTTGCATTAGTACCCAGTGTTATATCCAGTGGTTTGTGTTGCAAAAGTTGGAGCCATTTGGGAATATGTTTCCCTACTTGCCTAGCCAAGCTTTTCTACATTATTTTCAGGTCATTGCTCTGTTGAATGCCATGGAATAGAATCATTGGCAATGAGATTTTTTTTATAGATGCCTCCTTTCACTTCTTGCTATTTGAGGCATGTCACATCTGCTGGTTTCCATTAATATTAAGGGTAAACTAAGAAAGGAATAATTTTAAATACTGAGTATAGTAAAAGTGTTGAGCAGAAGCACAACTGTAGATGAGCTCTATGGATGTATTTTTTTGTTCTCTAAAAATCTTCTTGTAATTCATATAAAAAAACTTAATTTTTCCATTCTTCTGAGGCTAGTTGTGTTGAATGCAGTGCTACTTTCTTTTCTTATATATTTTTCTGAAGCACTATGTCTTTTATAAATCAAATTGTTCTACCTACAAGTGGAAGAGTGGCTACGCATGTAGGCATATTTTACTGCAACTCTCTCCCCCGTTTCTTTTGACATAGAGATGACACGTCTGCAATCTGAAGCATCTTAGATGGATTGTTGCAGAAAGAATCTTAAGACAATGATAAAAGTCTGAAGAAAGTTTAATGTGATAAAAAATATATAAAGATTTAGTAATATGTGGGCAGATTAAAATTTTAATGCTGTTGTTTGAAATTATTTGCACAGCACATATTAAAATGTGGTATTGTATCCACATCTGGAACAAATTAAACTGAAAATGTAATGCAGGCATTAGTGAATTACATCAACATAGAAAACTTCCAATCTTTCCCACCCTGATTCCAAAGTGGTATATAGTCTGGGGCTGGATAAATTGCTAATAATTGCCTTTGCTTATTCACATTGCTTACAGGTGATGGCAGAGGTGATATTTGCAAAGATGACTTTGACAATGACAACGTTCCAGATATTTATGATGTGTGCCCTGAAAACAATGCCATCAGTGAAACTGATTTCAGAAAGTTCCAGATGGTCCCTCTGGACCCCAAGGGAACAGCTCAGATTGATCCCAACTGGGTTATTCGCCACCAAGGCAAGGAACTGGTGCAGACTGCCAACTCTGATCCTGGAATAGCTGTAGGTGAGTATCAGATGTCAGTCATCATCTTTGGAAAAGATTCTGTGACAAGGAAAGGGAAAAAAGGGTAGATAAATGCACCTTTTTGGTGCTGCAGACTTTGGACTAACCACAGAGACAGTGTATATGCCCAGAATAAAAACAGCTCAATGCTGCCTGCATTTGTTGTCCGTTCATCTCATCACTGACTGTAACATACATAAAAAACACAATTGAAAAAATTTATATAGGTGGAATACCTGCTGTCTTCAATGCCCCTTATAAGCAACTTAGTTCTCTCCAGAAGTCTTTATGCAGGCAAGTGTAATTGCCTCCTCTTCTAGAGGTAAGGAAACTGAGAAAGAACACTTACAGCTCCTGCTAAAATTCAGGATATAGCTGGGACTCTTGGGTGTGTGCAACTGGACCCAGCATCCTAACTCAATGCTTTCTCTTTTGTCCTCTCCCAGGCTACGATGAGTTCAGCTCTGTTGACTTCAGCGGGACATTCTATGTCAACACAGACCGCGACGATGACTATGCCGGCTTTGTGTTTGGCTACCAGTCCAGCAGTCGGTTTTACGTTCTGATGTGGAAGCAGGTCACTCAGACCTATTGGGAGGACAAACCCACCAGGGCTTACGGCTATTCTGGTGTGTCACTCAAAGTAGTGAATTCAACAACTGGTACTGGTGAACACTTACGAAATGCTCTCTGGCACACAGGAAACACCCCTGGACAGGTGAGAGATTTAAAACTTCAGGCCGACAGTGCCTGATTAACATTTTAAAAATAAGGGACATGTCTCAAAAAGAATTCACTTTCACACCTCAATTTTTGCAGAGGTTTAACAGTTTTTCTTCAATTCCCCTATTAATAGTGTCAATAATAACATTTGCCTTTCAAAGAAAATCACATGTATAAAAGGGAATATGAGGTGTGATCAAAAGCAAAAGGAGTGAGAGGTCTCAGTTACACACAAATCCTTTGTTACTTCTGTATTGGCTCTTGCTTCTTTGGTGTTCCAGCTTGTTTGAATTATACATGGTTCAGAGTACAGTAACCAGTGACAGAAAAAGAGAAAAGAAATTTAAAAAAGAGAAAAACTGGTGCTGTTCCAAATAGGGTCCACCCATCGAAGGAACTTGTGCACTTTGGAAATTGGGTTAGTAAGGCTTCACATGTGGATAAGAATTGATAGGACTGTTACTGAGCGAGAATTTTGAAGGAGCAGCCACAGGCGGTAACATCTGTGTAAGCTGCAGTCCCTCTCCCTCATTGGAGGCACTCGTGTACCATCAACTCTGCCAGCGTGGGTGTGTGTATGTGCAAACCTGAAGAGTTCCAGAAGCTTTTGGACAATACTCTTGGGGATGGTTCTTTGCATGGCCAGGAGATGGGCTTGGTGATCCTTGTGGGTCCCTTCCAATTCGGCTGATTCTGTAACTTCATAAGGGAAGTCAAGGTTCAATGCTGTAATGGTCCTCAGTGACTCTTGCTATGAAACTGCAGATGAATAACTGATCAACAGTTTAAGACAGAAATTTCCATTACTCTCAGCCCATTGAAGAGATCTTTTGATCATACAGTCAAATGTTAAACTATTTTCAGTTTCATGCTCTTGCATAAAATAAGCTTTGGCTGTACGTACCGTTTCTATGGTGGATGTACAGTTCCTGGAGCATGGTGCTTCTAATAAGGCATTTGTATTCCTACTGTAGGTGCGTACTTTGTGGCATGATCCCAAGAACATTGGCTGGAAAGATTATACTGCTTACAGGTGGCATTTGATTCACAGACCTAAAACAGGATTAATAAAGTAAGAAAAATTTCTGTACTTCTACATTTACTAGTAGCAAAACTTTTGTCTCTGTTGATTTAAAAGCTATGTTACCAGTTTCATTGTTGGTTCTGATAATTGTTACTTGTGTGACAGTTTGCCCAATCTCTTGGGAACATTTTGTTATCTTCAGAATAAGTTATTTTCTTTTTCAGATGTATTTAATTTAGTCTGGATGGTTCAATATTTACATCAACTAAATACTCTTAAATTAAAAAAAAATAGAATTCTTTCTCAATAGCTTTTCTGTAAAGAGACCAAAAATTCCTGAGCAAAACTCAAAGCAAGATTAGAACATGAGATTGCTCCCCAGCCTGTGGAATTTCAGTGAATGAAATTAATTAGAAACATGAGCATTGCCTCAGGGAAGTAGGCCAAGGGCCTGTCTACATCAGCATCCTGTCTCCTGCAGTGGCTTATACAAGACACTGCAGAAGTGGCCATGAGCACATCTGTAATGCACACAGGGAGCTATGGTATATGACTTTTTGTAGAGCTCAGCTGTTTAGCTGACGTTCCAAAGACTGAGCATTAACTGCCTTTGTCAGTTTTATCTTCTACTAACTACTAGAACTGTAAAGGATATTTTTCATGGGATAAGTCAGACCTTACCTCTAAAGGTGTTGTTTGTGCTTATGTGCAGGGGATTTTCATTTGTCTGTGAAAGATAAAGTGTAGACAAATTTGGATAGACTGAGTTACCTGTTTCTTGGAAACAGAGGAGTTTCTTTATGCATCAATGTATTGCAGCACAAAGCATTGACTGATATAGTTCAGAAGGAAACTTGATTTTTTTCATTCATGTTACTGTTACCTGTAACTACCTTTGCAGAAATCTGCAAAGTGTCAGACAAAGGATGTTTCCCCTGGGATCACATTAGATTAATCTAGCATGGCAAATTCTGTGGTTTGGGGTGTTAAATTCCTTCATACTTTAGGGTGTTCTGATAGAAAATAAATTAATTATTTTGCTAAGTAGTCATGAAACAATTTTATTTGTACAGAAATATCAATTCCCATATGAACATGATCAGAGCATGTAATTTTTTTTGCTGGGGTGAATGAACTATCAAACTCTTCCCATATGCTTTGTGTTCTTGATATTTTGAGAATTATATTAAATACGGTTATATGAACATGAAAATCTGCAATTTTTTTGCTTTTCTTTTCACCATCCATTAAATACTGATTTCAGGGAGCAATTTCGTACTTTGTGCACTTCTCAGGAAATAGAACACTTTATTACAAGTGCTAGACATGTATTTCTGTCTAAACAGAAATCTGCCCCTACCTAACTCCTCTGTTCTAGGAAGCTGCTCAAGTGTTTTCATCCTCATGTGATGCCATCTTGCTGTGTATCACTAATATATTGTCAGTTGAAACAGGACCATAATCCCTGCCTCCAGAGACTAGTTTAATTAACAAACTATAGAGTAATTTCTCATTTGGCCCAAGAGACTGAGAACCTAAAAATCTTGACTATCTCACAGTCTCCCATGAGAGGTGGAGGATCCAAGTTTGAGGAAATGCAGTCTCTATGATAATAAAGGAAAATGAAGAGCTGTCTTTCGAGGTCTCTTGTCTCCAGGATGGATGCCTGAAATGCTAGAAAACTCAAAAAAACCAAAGTTCTCCTTCTTTTCCAATTTATTATTAGTCTGTTTGTGTCCAAATCCTTCCAGCTTTCATTAAGCTCTTAAAATGTCTGAAAATGAGATTCAGCATGTCTCTTCTTAATGTTTTGTTTGACATTAAAGGGATGGTTCTTCCAGTTTCAGATGTTGGCCCTTGCACCTAAAGATAAATAAATCAGCTGTTCACACAGCTGCAAAGACAGCTTTGCTCAGTGATGTGACAGGGTCATGTGCTAACCCCTGAGTTCACTGGGACAGGGGCTTATCAGTGAATGTTAGTACATGACATAGTTCATTCCAGGAGACATGACTGTTCTAAATAAAGAACTGGGAAATCTTTTGCAGATGGTGTGCATAAAATCACTTAAGGAGCAGCCCCACTGCTTCTGATTAATGTGTTATGGCTGCCAGCCAGGTGGGCGTGAGATAGAGATAAGTGATCCCTACAATGAAGTTGGGTTTTCTGGTGCCTTGTTAAAATTAATTCTGTTCCAGTTTTTAGAGACTGTTACCAGCTCTTACACTGGACACTGTATTATCCTCCTTGTCTAATTTAAATTATGTTCTACTTTACAGAGTTCTGGTTTATGAAGGGAAACAAGTCATGGTGGATTCTGGACCAATCTATGATACAACTTTTGCTGGTGGACGATTAGGTCTTTTTGTCTTCTCTCAAGAGATGGTCTATTTCTCTGACCTCAAATATGAATGCAGAGGTCAGTTACAGAAAATGTATGGAAAATGCTGAAGCCTTTGATAACTTGTGGAGCAAGCAAGAAGTGTCTAAATGAAAAGTATCCTCTAGTTACTGAAAGCAATTTGTAATGTCATAGCGTGGCGTTCAACAAACCTTGATTTGTTGAAATGCCATGAATGTCCCTTGCCCCTCTAGTAATATCAATTTAAATAATAAAACCCAGATGTTTAATACTATCCACCTGGAAAAAATGAGGTAGAAAATTCTGAGAAAGACTTGCTTAGAATTCTCTCTGTATATCCACTGTCCTCTGTAGGCTATTTCAGTATGTCTCGCAGGCAGAGAGATATTTCTGGATCACCCCTCTTTCAAGAGGCATGGGAAAGAGCAGATATCTTTAATGAGCAGGTCTGTCTGTAATGCCTTGTCTGAAATGTTTTGAAATACAGAAGATGATTTTCCAGGTTTTCTTGTATGTGATTTTGTACATACTTTTAGATACATAGCTGCACATACACATGCTTGTCTCTTCCTATATGTAGGTATATGTGTTCTTATATAAATATCCTCCCATTTATAGGAACATGAAGAACAGAAAGCATTGTGCTGCACCTCTTTAGTCTGTCATGGTGGAGCTCTGTTCTTGGGTGATTGACTTCCTAACCAAAAAAACCCCAACAGTAATTAATACATTTTTTTCCCATTTCTTTCAGATGCTTGAGCAATGGTTGCTGCATTACCAGCAAAGTACTGTAGATGCTATGCAACCCAGACACCTCAGTACACCCTGGTACTCCCAGTTTCTATGTTTGTGTACCTCCTGCCCTCTGTCCTCGTGCTCTACTCTCCACTATCCTTCCAAAGCCAGGAGTGCTTCAGCCATCCTTCCACCCAAGTGCCTTCTCATGGCCAGGACTAATGAAACCTAAACGTGAACATCGAACCCACCACTGAAGCAAAAGCGGATTGATACATTAGAACACTTTTGTAGAGTGAAAACTTAGCAAAACTTGTTTGTTTACTTGCCTTTTTTAAAGAATGACGTTTACATATGAAAATGTAATTACTTAATGTATTTATATATATGGACAAAAAGAGGGGGGATGATGATTATCAGTCATTGTGTTTAAGTGAGGAAAAATGGGTTTTAATGTTTTGGGTGTATGGTTGACACTTCCTTGCTCTGATCAAGACTGGCCTTTAGTAACACAAAGCTTCTGGGTGTAATTTTAGCAAAGTAATGGAGGGCCACATTAACAGGGAAAATTACGTTGGATGTTAAAGATCAATTAAAAAACATTTCTTCATTCAAAAAGTGCTTAGTTGATAAGGATGCTCTTAGTAACACTTTAAAATTACAATTGGTAGAATTGTCAAATTTGCAACCTAAAGCATTCTCTAGTAGGAGCTTATTTCAGGCCAAACAGAATTGAACTAGAAACTCTCATGTGAAAGGGAAGAGTGATTCATATAAACATCTGAAGCTATAATTATTGTCTGTCAAAGAAACTATTTCTAGTTGCCCTGTTTTCGTCGTACTCTGCATTGCCTTGTAATAAAGAATATACCATGACCATGTGGAGAGAAGTGAACCTGAACCACTTTTCCACCTCTGCTGCAAAAAGCACTTTGACATCCTGAATCCTGATGTGGGTTTTTGAAAAGGTGGCAACGCCGCTATTACTTAATTAGGTAACATATGAATTTAAGGTTCCATTTATAAATATTTTGTTAGTATTTATTGTTATTATCACACCAAGCTACCTTCTCTGATAATTGATTTTAAAGCATATAATGCATCAGTAATACATTCACAAATAATGATATTTTAAAGCTATTTTTGAAAGCATATCACAATATGTAGATATTGTCAAAGCATGGCCTACACATAAGTATAGTTTCATGGGTTATAGTCGTGTATACTTTAAAGTTAAATTAATAATAATAAGGAATTTACAAATGGAACCTTAATAGATATCCAGTTACCCTTATTTCAATATTTTTATATTGTTACCTATGCCTGCTGTATATAGAACTTCTTAAATAATGCTGGAGGGGTACCAGTGTTTATTCTAAACAGATACAACAGTTACTCAGATATACAATAGTATAGACATGTTTAACATTTTTGTTTTGTTTAAGTTGTATGAGCTTTGTTCACAAAAAGAACACACGCTGGTGTAATTTTATTCATAGATGGGATACCTAATGGAAGAATCCAGTACCTCTGCCTTCTTCTAGGGCACAGCGAGATAAATGTTGAATCAACTTTTTCTCCCTTAAAATAGATCTTGTTGCTATATTCGTTAGAAAGGAATCAACAGTTGCTGGCTTTATTGCACACTTTATAGTATTCATATTATCAAATCTTTTTTTTATTTTTATTTCAGTTCATTTTGTTGCTGATTTTTCTTTTGTTTTGTTGTTTTTTTTTTTTTACAAATCCTCTTCATAGGGTTTTTAAATTTTTCACTTTCTTTTGGTGTTTCAAATGCCATCCCCGAGTTCCAAGCAGAAGGGAGGATGACTTCATTAAATGTAATGAGTAATGGCTGTGTAGGTTTTTCTTGTTTTGTCAAAGAGAGACATCAGTTTAGGGATGAAGATGTTAATATTTGGACTGTATCATAATTTTCCTATTCTATGTAAATTATTTATGATGGGGGTTTTTTATTTCTTTTTCTTTTTTTCCTTGCAAGTGTGTGTGAGAGAGTGAGATTGATGAAATTTCATTTTGTTTTGCCAAAGATTGTAAATAATTATTTATTTGTTTATACGGACGGAACGTTATCAATTGACGTCCTGATTCATTTAGTCAGATCCTCATTTTTATATATATATTTTAAGAAATTAATAATAGGAAATAAACTGTAAAAAGGTTTTATAATCCAAAATCTCTTTACTTTTTTTATAGTTAAAATTTCTTTAAAGAAAATATTTCATTCCCTAACGCTCTTAGTTAAGCCTCTTGCCTTGCTGTAAACCAGTTCATTTCAAGCAAACCAGGAAATCTGTTCCTTTGCTAAAAATTCAGTGTCTATCTTCTAAGGTTGCAACCAGCAGGTTTCCTAGTATCTCTGACAAGACATCATTCCCCATGAAGTCTTTATCTGGCAAATAATCACAAATTTTATTTATAGAGTTGTGACTGAGGAATTTTGGTACTGCTTCTCTGTATTGTGTCTTGGCCCATGTGTTTGAACAAATATATCTTTTTTTGCAACTGCTTCTTCTGTGAGTCCCATCTGAGTCACTGGGATTCGTTGGTATGAGTGGGGATTGCCTTCCTGCTGGGGAATTTCAGGAACCAGCGAAATCACAAATCAAACAGAATAAAATACAAGAAAAAATTTCCTAACATGAGACATCTTTCCTATGAGTATAAACTACTCACAGGGACGGGAATTTGAATTGAATTAGGAAAAATAAGAATGGCCCAGCATGTCAAAATGCCGGTTTTGAGGTGTGAACATAAGTTCTAACTTTTCTTGGTCTTACAAATATCCCAGCTGTTTAGTTTCCTTGATTTTGATTCCCATGAGAGTACTTGAAACATTACACATGAAAGCCATGTAGTCTTCAGTACATTTTTTGAGGAGTCCTTTAAAACAATACAAATGTTCAGTCTTGTAAACAGCTGCAAGAACCTCAATGACTGACATTATTCAGGTAATAGAATGATCAAGAACTTATTATGCACTTTCTCAAGAGTTTTGTAATACTCTGGAATGGATCTTCATGAGAGCTTTGAACCTGAGCGCTCTTAAGATTCTAAGGGGAAAAATCTCTTTATGGCACCAAACAAACCCCCCCAAAAGTGAACACAGGAAAATAGAATAATTGGAAATGTGTGAAAACATAAGGGTACAGAGACTTTCAGAAAAACAGGGAGAGAAGGACCACAAAAATCAAATTTACTGGGAATGAGCAGGATTACCTAAAGCAATGAACCTGTGAATCTGTGTCCATTTTTCTAACTACCTTTTCTAAGGCTTTTGAAGACACTTACAGTATTCACATAATCTGGCAAAAATACATATTTAAAAATTTTACAGAGTCTACATTTCTGGTTCCCAAAGAGAGATGGGTATGGAAGAAGGAGGTCTGAAATACCAGCAGAGAGGCTGTTTTTTCTAACAACGGGAAGCTGAGTAGAGCAGGTGAGGATTCTGCCACTGAGACATGAGTAATACTAGGCAGAATTTTTTCACTTCACTGGACATCAGCCTCCCACCTACCAAAATTCACTGATTTCCTTACCTTTAAAATACTTGTTCTACGTTTTATGTATATTACTGGTTTTGGAGCAGCCAAAAACCCAGGAAATCCTGAAACCCTCCTAAGATTAAGTTCTGATGAGACTTCTTCACTGGTTTTAAAACATGGGGGTTTTGGGTAAACTTTGGATAAGCCACGGAATTTTCTGAAAAGCTGAACTCACAGCATTTAAGGATTTGTTCATTATAAGAGAAACACATTTGCCATGGTTTCTTTCAGAAAAAAAGGAAATAAATCCACCCAAGGATTATACCTGTGATTTTGCACATCAGGCAGCCCAAATAATAGCATCATGAATGCTAACATCTGTGTCTACTCCTTGCTAGCTACACAGTGGGGCAGGAGCTGAACAGAATATCACAGTCAGTGGGCCAAACCCTCATCTCGGTCAGCTCAGTGGGAGTTTTGCTATGGACTTGAGTGATAGCTGGATGAGATTCAGTGGTTGCTTTGTGCTGCGGACATCCATAGAGGAAGAGCTCTAATGCTCGCACGGGAATGTCTGCTCTCTAAAGCCATTTGAAAAAAAAAGAAAAAAATGTAACTATGTAATAACTTGGCACAGCATTGTTTCCATTGTGGAGAAGACCACCCTTGTAGATCAGGAAAGGGGACTTTGAAGGAAAAGAAACCTGGCGAGGATTAAACCAAAGGTTTTTCTAATCCATTATCCTACTTCTTGAAAGTTGCCAGTATCAAATTCACCAGAGGAAAGTGTCAAATATTTATTGTTAAAAATCATACATTAGCACTCCTAGCAGGGAAACGCCATTCTTAGCCCCAGGCAGTTAATGGGTGGGTTCTCGCTTTGTGCCTGTGTGGTTTATTTTGCACTAATGTAACTGCAAATATTTTTGTTATTCATATAAATATCCCAGATTTTTAATCCCACTTTTCCTCCTATTGAATGCTCTGGAGATTGATTATATAGTCTGAGTAGTATAAATTTCCTTTTACCAATTTCAGGTCTGTTGCTGTTTAATTTCATTGACAGGCTTGATTTCTCACAGACTTTGGAAAGGAATGAATAGTATATATTTCATCATAAAACTGTGTGTTAGAAAAATAATATCCTACTTTGCTTTTACTGCTTGTATGTGCATGTGTCTGTAATGGCTTCATGTGGTACATGTGCACAAGAGCTCGAATGGTACTGTCACTCTAACTCTTGTGCAGATATGTCCTATATGCACGTGCACCCGCACAGAGACAAATCTACATATTTTGCAAAGGTTAAGTGTTATTCTGTGCTTGGCTTGTTCTTAACGCCTTCCCTATCCAGCTGCTAACTGGCCACAGTTGGAATCAGGCAAATGAGTTGGACAGATCTTTTACAACCTTTTCTCATGTCAATTATCATTGACCATTACTTGTTCTTCTTGACATATGTCCAGCTGGGTGTGTTTGGTGTTTCTGCTTTAGACACAGGTGAATTTCTTTTCAGACACCTGCTGATATTTCTGAACACTTTTCAGCACGGCTAAATGCACCAGTCTCTGGAAGCTGGAGGGTTGCATTGCAAATCACACTTCCAATCTTAGCAACATCTGTATTAAGGTAACTAGGAACTTAGAAAGGGAATTTGAGATTACATAGTCTTTCAGCAACTTCTAGCAGATATGGTCTTGACACTCCCTTTATGAGCTGATTTTCTGTCTTTAAATAATGTTGGTGGAAAAGAAAACAAGGGAGAAGATGGCAAGCTGCAGGCACTGTCAGCAGCTGCAATGGATAATTCTTGACCAATGTTTTTTTTTTTTTTTTTGTATATGTGAAGAAAATGAAACCTAATGCTTTCAGTTTCATGCAAGGCAGGCTTCTCTCAGGTAGTCTTCGACTGATCACTCAATTCAGTTTACTTCCTGGACTTGCTGCTGCTGTCTTCTTGCAAGTAGCAACGACCTCCAACAGAAAGACATTTTTAAGGCTCTCCTTGCTGGTGAGACTGGAGTACTTTAGAGTTTAGAGTACTTTAGAGCTGCAGCCCAAGCAAATTAATATGTCCCAGTTTTTACAGATTCAGCTGCAGTGTCTAGATTTTTGCAGCCAGAAGTGAAGGACCACCCATCTGGATGTGGATGTAATCCAGTGGATTTAACTACAGGCAGTAGCTCAGTCTGGATGCTGAAAAAAGAGGGACAGTGTCTCGAGCTGAAAGTAGTGACAATTGGAAGATAATTGCTTTCTCAAACGAGATGAAGTTCCAAAGGTATTATCAAACACCGTTCTAGAGATCAGCAGTTCTCCATTTAAAAATTTCAATATTCGTAAAGGAGCGGGAAGGAAACCAGAAGTCTTAAATTCTCAGGTTAAGATTTGCACAATTTTCAGAAAAAATGGAGTATACACAGGCAGTCAAATGGCAAGAGACCACATTATTTTTTTGGGTTTTTTTTCTTCCTGGAAATCCTTCCTTATAAGTCATTTGGGGAAAAAAAAAAA